>JAPDSC010039171.1:761268-791257 GCA_026290005.1 Latrodectus geometricus
AGTTGGCAGCTTTAAAATAATTTTGTAAATGAATAATTTTTATCATACTCAATTATTAATAAAAAAAACTTTGGGAAATTTATGCAGTACTATGCAAATACTACAAAAAGTTGGCAGCTTTAAAATAATTTTGTAAATGAACATAATTTTTATCACTCAATTATTAATAAAAAAAAAATGTTTGTAGTCTAGATATTAACAAATTTCCCAAAGTAAAATCAACTTTTTAAGGCTTTCCTCCATCCTGTAGGAATTTAGTTTGTCATAATTAAATAATTCTTGCTTTTAATTGTATTACTAAAAAAGTTTCTATTATTCTTTATAAGTTATATTAAAGGCTGATAGAATTTCAGTCTTCAAATGCTAATAAACATATCAACAATTATCAATAAAAAATACAAGATTTCACTTCGATTTTTTCCATACATTTTCTTTTATCAGAAGATAGAACTTTTAAATAAAATAAATCTAAAATGGATAATTTTTCCTTCTAGATACTTTTGAAAAAAAAGGTTAAAGGTTTTTAGTTATTTCAGTATTATATAAATACTTCAAAATTTTTATTCATGGTATTTGATAAATGGTGCGTAATATGCTATATAATGAATTTATGTATTTGAAAAATTTCCACAAATAAAAGTACATACCTTTAATAAAGAAAAGTTATTACATACCTACATTACATTGGATTGTTTTAGTTATACTTACTATTTAAAGATCTTTTTACAGTTACCTAACTGGTATACAGAAGTAACATCTTAAATCATTAAGCATTTAAAATATGACTTCAAGATTTTAATTTCTTTTAAAATGAGATTTCAAAAAATATAAAAACTATACAAGTTTTTTTTTTTTTTTTTTTTTAAAAAAAAAAAGCAATTCTTCAGAAAAGAAAATATGTTACATACGAAATATTTCACAAAGACAAGTCGTCTTAAGTTTGAATGAATACTTTTTAAACAAAGTTAAATAAATTAAAAAGAATTGCATAAATAAATTTACATGTATCTCTTAAGTTTTCTCAAAAATTAGCTTTTATGGTGCAATTTTACATCTATTTTTATGATTAAACTTAGATATAGCGCATGAAAATTTTAAAAAGTTACTTATTTTAAAAGATTTTCCTAGATCAAAAATGAATTTAACATAAATAACTTAATCCAACTATTTTAGAAGGAAATATTTGCAAATAAATCAGCCACTAAAATTTGCAGGTGAAATTTCTAATTCTTACAAATATATAAATTCTAGTACTCAAAAAAAATTTGCAGAATTATTATAGAAAAAAGACCACACACACAATACTAACAAAAGTACATTTACAAAAAGAACTATTCCAAAAAAGATATCTATGATATTGTCCAAAGTTTACATATACACAAGACAGAAATTTAGGAGTTTGCTTCTTTAGATTTGCGCCACAACTACACACACAGAATTCTATATGAATACCATGAAACAAAGAATAAAGTTAAACGCTATATGTAAAAAATGTAATTACTGAATATTACATAAATTTTGAACTTGTGAAAAAGTAAACTTGAATTACTTCAGTCAAAAAATATATACAATACTTTTTCATACTCAATACTTATAATTGAATATAAGAATTAAAACAATTTTAACTATTACAAAATCTTCCATTCCTATAACATTTCCAGTAAAAATATAAATCAGCTTTAACTAAATAGGATACTTTTAGATATATTGAAAAATATTGCTAATTTAAAAATCTCGTGAAACATCTCAAACTTATAATTCATTGAAGTTTTCATATTTACAAAATTTTAAATTCACCATTTAAGAATTTTAAAAAAACTTTTTATTTGTTAGTAATTTTTTTCTAATTTACATTTAATATCCTTTTTATAAATATAGTAATAAAGTTTAACATAAACAAGTGACAAAAGTAATTTTGCAAATACGACAAATATAAGAAAAAGTGAATGTTTAAATGTAAAAAATTCAAAGCACTTCTAATAGAATTTTAAGAGATTTATAATACATTTTAAAATATTCATTTATGTACAAAATTTTGGAAATGTATAATGATCAACATTGCATTAAAAATTAAAAATAATTTAAATCAAATTTCTACACAATTTATTCTACTTACTATATATTAAAAATATCCTGAAATTAGTGTATACAAAAACAAGTCTCAGAAACAGAAAACCAAATTCTAAAACAATTATAAGTGAGTATTTTTATCTACAATATAATAATATATTTTGACAGCATTTAAAACTCAAATAAATAAATTATTCATTTATCAGGTACATATTTTTCTAATAAATTTTATAGTAAACATAGAATAATGCAAGAAAACTAAGATAGAAAATATCTTAAATTAACAATGCATACAAGTCACATAAGTATATTTAAATAAATTATGTTAATAGTGGAAAAACTCACCTCCAAAAAAGTAACGTTATCAGGAAAAACGTTTGGTGTATAAGGAGTTAACGGCATTATTTTAGCTAAGGAACCGTAAAGAACAGCAAACGACTGTGGAGTATTTACACCTAGGAAACCTTCCGTTTCTTTGCGAAGCTTGCGTTGAGCAATATTCACCAATTTCTTATCAATATCTACACCGGTAATGGATTGTGGATGAAAGTTCTTGGCTATAAATATAGTCAAATCACCTGAATTACAACCAATATCGAGAATTTTCTTATCCCGAAATAAATCCTCACCGAGATAATTGATCCGTGGATCTTCATTATTTCCATAATAGTTCCAGTTATGATGACTTATTAAATGATTGCCATAACAAAATTTTTCTGCATTAGCTCGAAATCTTATTGTATCAGCCTTTCGAATTCTGGTTTTAGAACGTCTGCGCTTTAATACTGGTTTCTCAACTATCAAATTTTCTGCCAATTCTTTTGAAGTATCCAAAGGAACATTCACAACATTGTCTACAAGAACAGGTTCAACTTTTTCACTTATTTCTTCAGAAGGTATTGATTGAATTACATTGACTTCAGAGTCATTTTCCTTAGTATTTGGAGGTGAACTAACATCTGATAACAGCTTTTCCCGTTCACTACTAGAAATATCCTCAGTTTGAATCAATTCCTTGCTTTCAATTATCATCTCATGCTCATCACGCCGTGATTTACGATGACGTCTTCTTTTTCTCGACTTTGATAACAAATTTAGGCTGATTTCTTCACCAGAATTTAAATTCAGAGGATCATAAATGTTAGCTGGAATTACAACCTGAACTTGTGAGCGCCATGTTGGTATGGGCATAGGAGATGAAGCAGGAGAGAAAGCATTTAGCTGCTGATTTACTTCTTCATCATCTAAACTTTTTAAATTTAAAGGATCAGTTCTAGTACCACCCAAAAGAAATTTGGTCGGACAAGCAATGCTGGTGAAACGCCGCCGTTTTTTAAACACAAGTTTACTATCTTGATAACCAGAAAATGTATAACGTCTTCTACCAGTTTTATGAGCTTGAACAATAATAGATTTATTCAATGGTTTGCGCAGAAATGCATGTCCTTTATGTAAATGACGTTTTAGAGGTTTTTTTATAGCATTTTCAGACTTCTTATCATAGCTGGAAACAGTTTTAGGGCATTTTAAACTGTTATTTGCAGAGCTGTGGCTCAATGGTATACGTTCTTGAATTGAAGGACTGGTAGGCATTTCAAATATTTTTAACAATACCAATTTAATCAGAATAATCCTAACTGAGTAAGACTTTTTAAATTAATCTTATTGAATTACAATTTTCAAAAACTAAAATCCAATGAAACTTTTCTACAAATTAATTTTAATAGCATCAACATAAAGCACATCTAAGAATATTAATGGAAGAGTTCCTTTCAGATAAAAAAATATATATACACTGTTAACTTGATGTCAATGTCTTGCCTGCTTCCGGGTAAACGAATAATGTTGACGATATCTTCGAATCAATAATTCCTAATAATAGAAAAATGTTTTTTTCTTCATGGAAATGCATTTTATTTAAAATTACAGTCACAAATTAATAAAAATATAATTTTCAACGTGAAAAATATAAAAATACAAACAAACTACCTGGAGAACGGATCAGCAAGATTCGAATTTACCACGCGTGCGTTTATTTACTTGCTTACGTAGATCCAAAGCGTGACGTCTTTCCTGGGGATATGGCAACAATGGCTGTCGCAGAAAGTCAATAGTTTGCTCGTATATTTCAGTTAAAGAAAAAAAATAATTGAAAACTTGAAAGAAAAAGGAAAATCTGAGTAAGCACTTGAAAGATAAAAATAGATCACAAAAAACTTTAAGCAAAAAGAGTTGAAATAAGAACAAATTTTGCGCACCTTTTAGCCACGAAGAACACTTCGTCGCACGTTTTCGAACGACTGACGCTAATAGACGAATGGCAAATAGTAAAAGATAATAAGAACCCCGCCTCATAAATGCAACCGTTGCCAATCTAAAAACTCTTATAATCGTAAAAATGTAAAAAAATATCTGTAACCGGTATTTCGTAATCGGTATTTTAATATACCAACCTGTATTCAGTACTTTTTTTTTTAAATACATGGTACTTTTAGTAAGAAAGTTAAGGCCTGTTTACCATGGAAGAAAGAACATAAGTGGAGCCGCCCTATAGGTCAGCGCTTGAAGTATGCGTCTCACCCTCTCTGTCTTCCAAAACATTACTTTAAAACCTATTGTTTAGCATTAAGTCTCTTGTCATTATTGAATATCCAAAAAATATAAATTTAAAACATAAATCAGAATATGATAATTTAAGACATTATAATGGCTGATTTATTTAATTATAGTAATTAATTAAGGCAAAATTAATATTGGTTGATTAGATAATTTCTGAAACATAATTTTTCAGTATATAGGTTTATTAATTCTAATGAAATCTAAAACAATTTTA
The DNA here is from genome assembly GCA_026290005.1 of Latrodectus geometricus. Lineage (NCBI taxonomy): Eukaryota > Metazoa > Arthropoda > Arachnida > Araneae > Theridiidae > Latrodectus > Latrodectus geometricus. Next base: position 766,172 of record JAPDSC010039171.1, read on the forward strand.
TTGCCAAATACTGCTATACCAGTCAGCAATAATATAAAAAAATATACCTGTGTAATTATACTAACACTATTATTGACAAATAATTATATTGTAGAAATATTTGATAATTTTTACATACTTCATTCTAAGAGTTTACTTAATATCCATTTCTTCACATTGTGTGTAATATTTTGCATTACCATGTTATTCAGTTTTACAAAAACTTTCATGTGTTTGCATACTAAAAAAAAATTATAACATCAAAATAGTAGGCAAACTAATGTTTTAAAACCTTTGTTAATTTGGAGAATATCACATGTTTTTAATATTTGTGAGGAAAAATATTATTTACTGTCTGTGGTCTTTCTAAACTTCCAGGAAATTAAAAAATATTTGAAAGAAAATATACTTACTTAAATTTTAATATTTAAACAGAATTTTTTTTAATGTTTATTGAGTAATTATGATAAAAGAACACTTTCATATTGTATTAGGAAATTTATCTGTAAAAAAATTAATCTAAAGGAGATTAATTTTATAAGATTAGGAATATATTTATAATTTCTTTGCTAGTGAATTCCAATTTTTAAAAACAAAAGTACTAAATTTAACATAAACAAAATCAAAATCTCATACCTCTCTCTTGGGAATATTTTTTATCTTATATATATATATATATATATAAATCTTTCTAAATATAATCAAGATTTATTGAAATTCAATTTTAGATAAAAAAAAAGTAAATATTTTATTTAGTTTCTAAGTTTTTTAATATTATATATATATATATATATATATACATATTATTCTGTGAAATTCATTCACAAATTGATAATAGAAATTCTTTTTTCTAACATTGGACTAAAATTACTCCAAAGTAAAAATATTTTTACTATCTTGATGCAATCAAATTTATGCACAAAAATATAATTCTTTCTTATAAAAGTAAAAATTATAATCAAATAGCAGGATATTGCATTCATAAAGAAATTCACAAGGAATAACATGGGTAGTAGTTTGCTATCTAACTTTTCTTTTCTTTATTGATATTTAGAGGCAAAGTTTTTGTCTCCCTCCATATATTCCTCCGTATATTCCTTCCTCCATGCTGTTTACACTCTTCGAGTTTTTTGTTTGAGTTAGAAATAAGACGTCATCAAGACCGAGAAATGAGTTTCTTGGATAATCCATTCAAAAGTGGTCTTAAATGTTACGGTTTCTCGGAATCGATATTTTAACTTCTATCGAAGTTTCATTTTTGATTTTCATTAATTGCTACTTTGTTTAAAAAATTGTCAGATTAGAATTCAATTATATCTATTACATATATACATTTTTTTTACTTGGAATAAGTACTTTAATAATTAGAACAGAATATTAAAAATATTGAAATAAAAACTTGCTGTAATTAAAATATTTATAAACATTTTCAATGTATTAAGAAAATGTTTCAATTCCTTCACTTCTTTTTGTATGAAAGAAATCTAATGTATACTATGAAAACTTAAATCAAGAAATGCACAATATATTATAATTTGTAACGTGATCAAACAATTATATTAATAGGTTTTCAAAATTAGGAAATATAATAATGTCAGTGTAAGAAAGTAACTTTCATTGCATTTATAAGAAATAACATCAAAAATTTTGATTTTGTTATTCATCAAAATATCAAACTGGTTATACCGAATCTAGATTTTTAACATTGCAAAAGAAATTACCTGTCATAAAAGTGAGGAAATTAGATTCAACTATATACGAACAGGAATCTTGTCTTATAAGTGATCTTAGAAACTATTTTCAGCTGATAGAAGATTAATTGACTTATATGAATGACGATAAATAATTTACGCACAAGTCAGTTTTTACAAAAATAATATAAAACATTTATTTTAGTCAGGCCATTTGAATCATTAATGTTTGTATTTTTAAATGTAGGAATGTTTTTCTCTGTTAAAATAAAATAGATAAAAAAAAAGTTATGCCTACATATCAAGCTTAATTAAATAATAGCTTAGTGTTTTATGAACAAAATTGATAAAAACAATGTTTTTCTTAATAAGTTTAGATTTTATAATTATATCTGCATGGAACAATTGTTCATAAAAACTTTATTATGATTAGAGTAAATTTTTATTGACAACTTTTTGATTTTTTAATTTTTAATTGTTCTAATGAACAAGCTTCATGAAATTGAAAAATCATAGAAATGACAATTATTTATAAGCAATAGATTTTCATTTATTTTCAGATCATTACTTTTGTATTCAGTGTTCTTGATAATGCTTTGATAGAAAAATATTTTACAGTCAAATATTCTTTTATCAAATCATTTGTCTAAAGACTCATTATATTCATTTTTAATTATTTTCATTAACTTGTCTGAATGTTTTAATGTTCAAGTTATTTACATTATTGTGAATTCCTTAAACTGTGTAAGAGGAATAGTTCAGACAATTAAAATCACCTCATCAGGAAAATGCGCATATTATGTTTATTACAATAACATTAATAGAAATTCATAACATTTTTTAATTATTATTGGAAAAAATAGCGATGATTCTTAAAATTGTTCTCTTTGCAATATCAAATGAATTGTATTTAATTACTGAAAACAATAAAGCATAAGCAATGAGTTAATTGATCAACTAATGTTTTAAAGAATAAAAACAAGTACCAGAAAAATTCTAATTGAAAATTCGAAATTCGTGTTTTTCCCGAACATCACTCTTCCATAAAGCTTATTGGCTGTGAATAAAATCTCGGATGGAAAAGTAGAGCATGTTTATATACTCTAAATTCGCGATGGTAATGGATTCCGAGAAACTCGGAGTGTGTTAACAGGCCTATAGTGCGGGCCACGTATGAGCTAACAGGAACAGTTACAATGTACTCCAGTGGAAGTACCGGTTTCAAGTAATGAAGTGAAAAATTTAATGTGGGTATCTAGAAACTGGTGCAGTTACAATGTAATCGACTCGAAATACTTGTTTCAAAGTAATCGTTGTAGTTACAATGCTATAATTACAATGACTGAAAGTAACTTCTTCAAGTACAAAAGAGACAATGACAGAGCTGGTCCTGCAACTAGAAGCAATAATTGTTATTGATACATTGTTATTTCCGATAGAGATGTATTTCGAAGATTGAGTTGGCATATAGGGAATCGTTTCCTATAGGAGGGAGGCTGGGTAGGAGAAGAGAAAATACCACAGAGAAAAAAATATATGAGGATAGTTCTAACAACGAAAAAATCATTCGTGCCGGTGAAGTAGCTAACAGACAAGATCACAACCACTCTGTCTTCCAAAACAAGCATATCAAGCAATTTCATATTAAGGACACTATATTAGCAAGCATTATTTTCATTTGAATTGAATAAACCAAAATAAAAGTGATCTAAATTATTTACTATTTCTAAAAAAATATTTATATTGATAGTTAAGTGCTTATTTTATATTTTTGTCATTTATAAACATTATGTATTTCAATAAAGAAATTGTAGGCGTGTTATTCACTATATTGACTAGGAGATAAACATATGAATATTATGAATTAAATTAAATGGTATCATATTATTATATTTAGAATCAGGAAAAATGTCAATTTTTATTTTCTTTATTGATATTGAGAGACAAAGTTTTCTACCTATGTTATTCCTTGTGATTTTATCTATGTATGCAATATCCTGCTACTAGATTAGATTTTTTTCCTTTATAAGAAAGAATTATTTGTAAATAAATTAGTTTAAATCAATATAATAAAAATATTTTTTCTTTGATGTATTTTTAATCCAATATTAGAAAAAAATGTTTCTATTATGAATAATCTGTGAATGAATTTCGCTGAATAATGTACGATAAGAAAAACTATTATGCAAAGTAAACTTTAAAAAACCTAGAAACTAAATAAAATATTTACTTTTGTATCAAAAATTAAATTTCAATAAATCCTGATTTATTATATTTAGGCAGATTTATATAAGAGAGGAAAAAGATAAAAATATTTTCTCACGATGTATGAGATTTTTATTTTGTTTATGTTAAACACAGTACTTTTGTTTTAAAAAGTGGAATGCATTCACTAGCAATTAAATTTATTTCTAAACTTATAAAATTAATCACCTTTAAATAAATTTTTTACAAATAAGTTTACTAATACAATATGAAATTTTTCTTTAATGATAATTATTCAATATAAACATTCATTAAAATAATTTTTGTTTAAACATTGAAATTTAAATAAGTATATTTTCCTTCATATATTTCTTAAATTCCTAAAAAATGAAAGACCACAGTCAGTGAAAAATAAATATTTTTTTCTTAACAAATATTAAAAATATGTGAGTGATATCCTTCAAATTATAAAGGTTTTAAAACATTATTTAATGTTTAAATTAGGCTACTAATTTGATGTTTTAATTTTTTTTTTAGTATCAACACATATGAAAGCATTTAAAAAGTTGAAGAACAAGGTAATGTTTAATATGACACACAACGTGAAGGAATGGAAATCACGTAAACTTTTAGAATAAAATATATAAATAACTTCTTCAAACATTTCAATAATATAGTTATTTTCAATAATAGTATTAGTATAATTACACAGGTACATTTTTTATATTATTGCAGATTGGTATAATTGCAGTATTTGACAATAATGTTGTTTTTAATTCCATTTGTATTTATAAACCTATATATGGAAAAAATGTTTCTGAAATTATCAAAACAACCAATGGCCTTAATTAATTACCATAATTAAATTAATCAGCCATTATGTTGTTTTAAACTATGATATTATTATTCATGTTTTAAAATTTATAAACTTTATATTTGTTTTATGTTCAATATACATTAAATTTTAAAAAATGAGAGATTTAAAAATTTAATTGACTGAAACAAAGAATTACTCTACCACTTAAACTCTTTTCATTTTTTAAATAAACAAATACATTAAGAAAATCAATCCATACAACTATCAGTACATTACAGATACTGTTAAAATGCTTACATTAAGACATTTACATAAACTGCAATATTGAGAGGACTTATAAAGTATATAAACCTAAATATTAAGATAAATTTATCATGTATAGCAAATTACAAATTTAAACATTGTTATAAACTTTAAAAAGAATTGATTTGTTATAAGAAAATATTGATCCTGAAACATCAATAGTATTTATACAAATATGTGCATATCTTAAATACAAATATTGTAGAATAAAACTACATAAAATAATCAGAAAATGCTGAAATTGAGACACATTAATGTGTCTCAACTTCTGGGAAGAGAATAAAATTATCTATTCGTACTCTTGATTAAGATTCCAGGGGTGGTTTTGGCATCTTACGTTACAGAAGTTAGCGTTAATCTAGAATCAGGTTTAAATGTTTTAGTAATGAAGGTTTGTTTGATTTACATATAAGTATGATAACAATGTCGAGAAAAAGTAACAAGTTGTATACTTTACGATATTTCATTATCAACAGGTCTTATTCTCATTAATTGATAGCACTATTTCCCATTTAATTGTATATCTATATTTATTATTTGCATTCTTTTTTATATGTTTTACACATTCTACAACAGAAATAATTTCAGTCAAACCATGTTAGAAAAAAATCCGATATTTGTTATGGATAACAAAACCAATGATCACCGTTCTTTACACACCCGTTTTATCATATATGCTGGTTAATTGTATCAATTCACGTAGTAGATCATTTAAAAATAATAAAATCTTCTTAATTTTGATAGAATTACATTTTTTGTTCATGATTGAAAATAACGGTTTGCTATTCAGTTTCAAATGAATAATTTTAATTTATGAATATTTTTATTGGTATTAAAATATTCATAAAATAAAATTATTTATTTGAAACTAAACTGCAAACCGTTATTTTTGAAGGAATGGAAAGCGGAATTGAACCGATACATTTTATTTAAATTGAACCGGAACGAAAAAAACTACGATTTGTAGTTCTGATTTCCACATATAAGATTTCATTTTACACATAACAAAGGTCCATTATAAGGCTTGACATCCTCTATTATTAATTATATTTTTATAATGCCAAAATCTAATTTAATCTTTTCTCATTCTTAATATTTTCAAACCTTTATTATCAAAAATAATGGCATTTGAACCTCGCTTGAAAACTTTCTTAGACAAAATTCGTGAACGTAAAATTGAATCCTAAATAGAAAACATTCAGTTGTTTAAATATGAATCTACAACTTTTATATCTGCAGTGTTAGTATCATTGGTCTTGTTATAAAAGAGTTTTGTTTTTTGACTAAACTCTTACAACAAACCCAAATTCTTAAAAGTAATTCAAAATTTATATTAAAATTCTAATTAGACACTATGATATAGGAAATTTTTAAATAACAAAATAAAATATTTTATAAAGCAACCAATATTACATTTGTTGGTCGTATCTCGGGTGACTAAAGATCATTTTTTATATTTTCTTCAATTACTTAAGTTTAGTTTAAGTTAAGATGCAAAAATGAATGTCTAAATGCTTCTTTAGATGAAAAAACTCACAGATATAATTTACAAAACAATTTTAAATATGATAAACTTATTTGTCTCAAAATACTGTGTTATTTTCAGATGAACATGTTTTCTAATTATTAATTTTTTTTTATTTTATATTGAAAAATATTAATTTTTTGTAAACTTGTAAGCAGTTACAATTTTATGTTAATTTCATTTAATTTTGAATACATTGTTATAATTTTAATCCAGTTTCAAAACCATAGTAAATAATATAACAAAACAAATTAACAACAGAATAATTTATAATATTTCAATCTTAAAATCTATCTTTAAACGTTAATAAACAAACTAAAAATAAAATTACATGTCATAGTCCTTTTTCCAATGCCAATGCATTTTATTTACAGAAATCATTTTGTTTTTACATATACAGACAGATATGCCCTTGAGTAAGTAAAGTCAATGCCTTTTTTGAGACAAGAATGCTGTTCCCTGCCCTATCATAAATCAGCGGGATTCTTTAGGGGAGAAGTTTTTCCAAGAAATTTCCCCCATCTTAGGTTATTGTAATTTACGATGAAAATTAGCCAAATTTGGCGCGAAAAAAATGTTGGCGCTAAGTAATAATATATACATCATAGGTAGCGCTGTGTGCAGAGCTTAATTTTCAGAAAAAAAAAAATAAATTTGTGTGTGTGAATTAAAATTTAAAATTGATTGGAAATATTGATGCAATCGAACACATGGTGCGTAATGTCTAATGAGTAGCATTGTTCACTTGATAAAAATTTACGATAAAACTCGTTAAAAAAATCCTTTATAATGAAAAAATAATGTAAAAAATTTAACATAATTTAAATTATTATCTATTGAAATTATTCAACAATTGCAAGTTAACTTAATTGCATATGGTCGTTCAGGCTCAAAAGAAGTTTTTTTGTGCTTAAAAACAAGATTTTTGTTGCAAATTATATTTTATAGCAGTCTTTATTATATTGAAGTCTTTCATCTAGAACTGTTATATCATATATGACAGTTTTTAACGACATGCGATATGAAGAACAAACAATAAAAATCTGTGTTTTGCAAAAAAAAATTTTTCTTTTCTTTTCTTTTTTTGCTGTAAAAAAAATATAAACTTTATGAGTAGAATTTGCTTGCAGCATAGTTTACAGGCAAAAATTGTTTTCTAATAAAATTATTTTTATTTGGATATTGATTTATTTTTATGTTGAATTTTTGCTTGTACAATGAAAAGAATTTTATTCATTTTATTTTATAGGCAAGGTTTTCATTTTAAAGAAATTTAAAATCTATAGACAATTTTAACATTGAATTATTACTACTCTAACACATTTCCGATGTTTTCAGGATTGGTTCATACAATTTTATAAGCATCATAATAGTCAGATTTAATATTTTTGCTTTTCAGCATATTAGATCACGGTAGCTTCGCATCATTCTTACTATCGGAAGGTAGATAGTTCGAATCCCGTCTTAATCGAAGATCCATAGTGTTTAGCACTGCGATTAAAGAACATAAAACAGGTCATGGTCGCAATGTTCACCGAATTAAATGATACTCTGAGATTAGCTGGTCACAAGTATTGAGGGTATTATTATCTGCCACTGCTTATAAATTTTAAATATTCCCACTCGACTGCTTTTCACTTAACTGGTAAAATCCAACTTAGGAGTACATAATTATAGAAGAGACTGAAATTCGAAAACATGAAAACAAACCAAAATTGGTATAAGAAATTTAATCACTGATGAAGAAAAAGTATTCGCTTTGAAAGTACAAAATAAACAAGTGAGCTTATACCCCAGTGAACAAATAAAATATTTTTTATTTGTTATAAATAAAGACTTTTGCAACCTTATTTTTAATGACCTTCCTTTTCAAAAATTTTTATAAAAATAAAGTTTTTAATCTTTGACTGCTTTTAACAAATTTACATTTAATTTTTATTAAATAATTACTAATAAAAAAGATTCATTTTTACTCATACATGTACAGCACTATTTCATTCAAATTCATATATGTAAGAAATATTTTTGAGAATCATTATTATATCAAGAACTTTTCAAATTTCTCAAAATAATCATTCATAATTGGTAATTTTCGAGATTATTAACAATAAAATTAATTGTCTTAGTTTTGCTGACCAATAACTGTAGGGCCATCAATAACCAGAATCTGGTGGCCCACCACCTATCATTTCATCTACGACCCAGTTGATTTTAGCCAGCACTCAACCGTGGCCCTAATGGCTGGAGCCGGGCTATCAAACAACCATGAGAGGTTTGCCATGGCCAACAGAAAACCGGCTTGACTAGCTGCGGCGCGGTCTTTTGCAGAAAGTTTGTGTTTGCTGGGTTAGATTCTGTTGAATTTTTCACACTATGAATATTTACATAAATAACAATACTGAAAGAACTTATAAAATATATATACCTAAATATTTAAACAAATTTATCATGCACAGCAAATTACAAATTTAAACATTGTTTTTAAATTAAAAAACTTGTGTTATAAAAATATCATTTCGAGACATCAATAGTATTTATAGAAAAATGTGCTTATTTTAAATACATATACTGTAAAATTAAAATATATAGTTATCAGTAAACATTGGAATTGACACATTAGATTCTGTTGAAATTTTCACACAATGAACAATAGCATAAATTACAATATTGGAACAACTTATAATATATACAGAATTAAATATATTAATAAACTTTAAACATTACATTACGTTACAAATTATTAATAACAATAATAATATATGTGTGTGTATAAATGTCTCATTGGTCTTGAGACAATGACAGCATTTTTACAGAAATATGCATATCATACACACAAATATTGTTTAATTATTGCATTAATCAAAAGCATGACATGATTTTCAAGTGGATGTGGATCCAATATATGCTCCTTTAAAGAAGAAAATATAATTTTTTACTCTAAATGTTTTAAAATATTTAATTCTAATTTTGTAACAGAATGTTTCGGCAATAAATTCCCCCAGTTTAAACGAACCCGATGTCTTAATTTTTTTTCACATTCTTTACATATTACTAAGACATGGAAGGATGAAGAAAAAGTTTTAATAGATGCGCTGTCGCTAACTACTTGAATGATTTTTAAATCTTTGAATTTTGATTTGATGGAGAGAAGTACTCCCACACTATTTCGATGGAACTATGAGTTTCTTTAGATTTCTCGAATATTTAATTGAATGTTTTGAATTTATCTAAATTATTTTTCATGTGTATCTTTTGTGTTTATTAAAATTGTTTTTGTTGTAATATATGATCATATTTACTTTCTCGAACCGTGTTTTGAATGCACTTTTTCGATTTTAGATTTTATTCGAATTACTTATATCAATTCGATTGCCGACTACTCTGTCTAGTGGTCAGAGAGCCTGATTGCGGATAGGGAGATCTGGGATCGAATCCCGGTTCGGGCATGTGGATGTACTTCCTCTTTCTCTCTCTCTCTCCTGTCTTTGTCCTTTCATTGTATGAATGAAGTATGAAAGATTGCCTACTCTATAAACGGGTATTTATGGCATGTGTGTACCGAGTAAGTCGGACTACTCACCCAATTGCAGTTCAGTTGAAAAAGTGGAGCAGCGCACCCATACTGCCCGTCTGGCTGGCACTCGACAAAAAAAATTGATTAGATTTTCTTTTTCAAGGATAAACTAAACCACCTTGGCATTCATAACCAATTAAAGATTTTTTTTTTATGCAAATTTGGATTTTAATCTATGAGTGCTTCACAAATTTTACATTTTAAATTAGATAATTTTTTGTGTCAAATCCGGATATATAAAAAAACAATATGTTTTGAGCATATATTTAAAGCTTATGGTGCAAAAATATAATCATGATCACTAGGATCTGAACATTCTTGATTTTCAGTTGTGCTTTGAGAAAGAAGATAATTTCGAGTTGTTTCGTTCATTGCATTAACCGGATTTGTTGAACAATTTACATTTCAAATTGTTATTTTGGACTGTAGTCTTTGTATTGCTTTTTAAAAGTGCGGTTGTTGGTCATCATCAATTCCATCACTCATGTTAACATATCCATATATTTTTCCATTATGAAACTCGACATGCTGTCTTATAGCCCTTTCATCAATAAGTAATGAAGACAATAGTTGGGGTTTAGTATTTCTAACCTGCTCAGACTATGCATTTAATGGTTCTGTAGTGAAGCCTGGCTTCCCACCAATATGTTCATTACACTTTGTGATAGTTCTTGGGTATGGTAAGCATGACTGAAAAGAATATCATGCATAGCTATAGTAGAGTAAAAATGTAGTGAAGTAGTGTTAGATCAAATGCTCTAAGTTCAGGTGAATATTTTTTTGATTGTGGTTCGTTTCTGATCTTTCCTAACTGTCGTGAAAGAAGTTCATTAGGGTTAGTTTTCTGAAGAACTTCAATAAAGTCATCACATGAATGAGTCATTTTTTATACAATTCATTAATAATCGCATTTAGATTTCTAATCTTCTTCATATATCGCCTTGTTTTCCGATGAAGAATATTTGTTTTTACTTAAATTAATCTTTTCATTAGCTTCATCTAAAGCTCTCAGCTAATTCATGTATGAATGCCAGATGTAAAATCCGGCATTCGTACATGAATTTTTATTAGTTTTTGTCATGGAACCTGGAGTGAATGGCGGGCATGTTTACTCCTCAGATCCAGCTGCAATATTTCTCTCAGTTGGAGGTTTTCTTCCAACAGATAGGTTCTAAAACGTTACATGCATTTAGAGAATGATGATTATAAATATAAGGAATGTCAAATTCATACGTGCATATGTATATACACGCACATGCATGATGTATAAATATATTTTTTATGCATGTATATATATGCATATATATAAAGCTATTAATCATAAATTCTATTATTTCAGTCATATTATTAAATTGAAAATAAATTAAAATAAGAAGTACAAATTTAATTGCAATTGATTTATTAGTTATATTAAAATTAATTAATTTTAATTTATTAACTGTTTCACTCCACTGATATATTTCAATAATGCAGTAAACTTGGTCTGACAATAACACCTATGAATATATATATATATATATATTATAAATTTTTAAATATCATTATGGCATATATATTAATAAAATGTTCTATACATATATGTATATGCCCTTTAAATTTTTAGAATGAAACTAAAAAATGATAAGGATTAATTTATAATGCCAAAATCTTTCTGCTTATTTATGTAAAAAACATAAAGATATAAAACAAATATCTAAGATTTATTGTTTTTTTATACTTATCTAAACTCTTATCAATATCTAAGCTATCAATGATTTTTAAATAAAAACGAATTTTTTCCAGCATAAATTTTTAAATTTACCTTATATTTAGGGAATGAAGATGTCAACTAACATTTTGATAGTAAAGTAAAAACTCAGGGAATATTCTTGGCACAGCATCTTTTTTCAATAGAACTGAAGTCATCGATCTTTCAAAGAAATGTTCTTCGAAATGTAAAGAGCAAATTTTCACATAAAGTGTTGGAGACCAATATTTTCTCTTGATTGCCTTTACCCAAAGTGCTTTCCTTTATTCTTCCACGGAAAACCTATTAATACAAAACTAAGTTAATAAATAAATAAAACATCAATTTCAAGTGATATATTTTGCAATTAAATCATATTTTTTCCTTTCACTGTTGCTCTTAGGCGTATAAAATTGAACAATATGATGCACTTGCAACAGCATTAGATGCATTAACTTTAGTCATCATAAAGTTTTAAAGATTAATGAAAAGTTAATCAAGGAATTTTATTTGAAGATCTACTTGTACATCCATGAGTACAGCAAGTAGCACAATTATTTACAATTAGAAAATTCAAATTAACAACAAATTCAACAAGAGGCTTAATAGTAAACCATATGTTTTAGTGTAATATTTTGGGAGACAGAGGGGGAGTGACACATACTTCAAGCGCTGCTCCACTTATGTTCCTTCCTCCATAGAAAAGGCAGTTAGTTGATTTAATTGGAAAAAGAAGATGATCGCTTTGAGTTGGAGAAGGGAATTAAGGGAACATTGAATTTTTATTGCAAAATAAAAATAAGTGGAGCCCTTGAATAAAATAAGCAGGTTAATTCGTTTGGTTTTGGTTAATATATATACTTCTGTCTATAATTTTAAGTTATTAAAAATTATTATTTTTTGATTATGATTTCTTATAAATATGTGTATATTTTATTCCCCCATAATTTAATTTCACTATATTTTACTATAAATATATAGAATTTTAACTTTGGGAATAAAGTTCTTTTAGAATTTTTACTATACAATTTTTATTCATGTTGTTGTTACTTATTCCACTTGGCCCTTTATTCTCCAAGGGGAAATTCTTCTCTGCAGGATAGCAAATGCTCACATGTAGCCTGGTGTAGATTGCATTTCAGGCAAACAGGGTAATTCTTTTAACCCTTAAAAAAACACCAATCCATGTGTATAATCACTGACTAGTCCTGTAATAGCGGTTTGTAGTTTCCTATAACCAAGAGCTAAAGTCAGCCCCAGGACTGTTTTGCTGATACCAAGCATGATTAGGTGGAATCCATCAAGTCCTGATATTTTCTATGTTTAATTTGAGTAAATTTCGTTGTAAGTAGGTTTCAACCATCTATTAGAGCCTTCTTTGGCCAATTCATTGGTCAGATCATTAAAGTAAAGGTTTACATGGGAGGGGATCCATTGCAGATGTATGTGATTGTGCGAAGAGTAAATCTTCAAGTTATTAAGGATATTCAGGCCAATACTGTTATCAATGTTTTGCCAATTTCTTAAAAGTTGTATTGAGCTCCTACTTTCCGCGAAAATCCAGATATCCCTGGTGTCCTTAATAGAAATCATATGTTCTAATACCGTGTTTATGGTAATAAGTTCTAATCTAAGAATCAAACAATAATTTGGATTACACCTTTTAATTTTTACAATGACATCATGGATTTTTATGACTACACCACTACCAGCGTTACTATTATCAAATTTGCTTCCATTTGTGAAAATATGCACTGCGTCTGATGGAATGCTGTGGATTGTCTCTAAAGCCAATTGTCTAAGAAGTGCTGTATGTTGATTTTTCTTACTATTTGTGTTGATGTTGATCTTTTGATTACGATTTCTTATAAATATGTGTATTTTTCATTCTACTATTGTTTAGTTTAACTATATTTTACTATAAATATATAGAATTTGAACTTTGGGGAAAAAAGTTCTTTTACATTTTTTACAATGCAATTAATTTTTATTCAAATAATGAGAATATTGATTAAACCTGTTAAACTGCTCTCATTGAAAATAAAATAATAAATTTATTTACAAAACATAACACAAAACAAAAAGAGAGCAAGAGTCTTTTTCTAGAGCTCTTGTCCCCACAGCACCTACTTTCTATCTTAAAAACTTATTTTTGTTTTATATTTTTCTTCTTTCACACCCCACAAAAACTGGCAACCCTAAGGCGCCGTACCTCTACCTCTCCATAAAAACAGCATAAGTAAAAAACTAGTGAATAACTACAAAAAAGGAGTAAACAAAACCTAATAAAGGTTTTTTATTAATTTTACTTCAGAATTTTTAAATGAAAAATAAAATGTTTAAATTAAATCAATTTTTTCTTTTTATCTTTACTTAAACCATTATGTATTAAAGTCGTATATTTTTTAAATTATGGCTTAATGTAAATAAATATATGTATTTTTGTTCATACATTTTGTATCAAATATTACGTTACTCACAAAATTTTACATTAAAACATCATAAAATTTAGATTTTTGGAAAAACTGTTTTATATTTTTTGATATTAATGAATTTTTATTTAACTTTCAATTTTACCATCTACTTAAACATTAATAAAATAATTTAATATAGTAAAGCTACTTATTTATCCATAAATTGTTTAACTTTCTTGAAATTAAAACGAGATATGTTAATTAATGCGATTTTTATTTTTATTTATTATCTTCTACTTAAAAATATAAATATCTTTTGTAAGAAAAAAATTATTATTTATTATAATATCAACAAATATTACTATGATTGTTCTCTTAATGCTTAATAATAGAAAAATATAATAAATTTAAAAACATGATTTTTTTAGTTAATTGCTGTATTTTTCTAAGCAAACTTTAAAAAGATCTCTTTGTAATTGATTAATCCTCCCACATCACAATTCTTCACAAAATATTTACCATTTAATTATAAAATTTTATTAACATAATTGAAAAATTTTACAAATTTAAAACAAAAAATTGAGCTGATTAAGTTGAAAAATGGAAATTATTTTCTTGTCTTATCTAATTTTATATTTTAATTAACAATGGAAATCTTTGAAAATTATTAACTATTGATTACTTTGAAAATGTATTTTAAACAGATAGAAATATAAATTCTGAAAACAAATATAAATAACAAAATATGAATTTTTATATTGAATGTTATGAAAATTTATAAGTCCGAATTTTAAAATAAAAAAAAAACTTCGTAGAGGAAATAACTTATATTTCTCTCCCGTATACTAGCAATTAAATCAACATAAAAAAATAAAAAAAAAAAAAAATAAAAAATAAAAAAAAAACATAAAATTGTTTTTAGTGAAATGTTATATATATAGTAATTATATAGTAATATATATAGTAATTGAATTTTTTTTCTTTCAATTTTCTGTATCTGCTTAGAAGTAGTTACTTTTAGAAACTTTAACTCATGATAAATCTGTTTTTGTAAATATTTAACTGTTAATGTTTCCAAAGGAATCTCAAATGAAGAATTATTACTCTCAACATAGCAATTGGAATATTTGGCTTTTAAAGTAAATAGAGAATATAATATTGTTAGATTTATTTTTTATTATTAATTCATTTAAAATAGGATCTTGGTTGTATTTGATTAAGTGTAAAGATTTCATTTGTCTTGTTTTCTTTTTTTAGAAAGAAGATAAATTCCAATTTGGAAAGAGCAAGAATATTTTATCGTGCTGAACAATTTGTATACTTAAAGAAACTCAGAGCAGACAAGCTTCGGCACATGTTTTGAAGGTTAAAAATCATATTCCAGGTTGCTTATGAAAGTACAAATATATGAAGATTCGTAAAACTGCTGTACTTAAACAAACATAAATTTTTTTTATTTGGTATTGATTGAATATTTATGCTTGTATTTTTTCACAGTAGTCAAGCAAATCACTAGTATTATGAATTCTTAAAAAATTTCAATATTACTGTATCAAATATTTCTCTAAGAAAATTGGAATTTCAATCTTTTAATAATTGTGACTGAGGTTAGATGATTTATTAACAAATTTAAATATGTATTAAAATACGTTATAAATGTAAAATACATTCAATTGTATTATTAAAAATTTTTTTATAAGAAAGATAATATATTTTTTATTAATATTTAAGTAATGTTTATTTTTAAATGATATGATTTAAATTAAAGTTGATTACAATAATTAATTTTATGGAATTATTTAAAATATTATATATTTAATGATTTTTAATTAATTATTTATTAATTTAATTTTAATTAAATTTATTTATTAAACTTATATAGAAATATTGTATTTATTTTTTAATCCAATAGATGGCAGCAGAAGAAAAAACGTAAATAGTACAAAATATAATTAGTAAAATACTTGTTACTTTTAATGTTACTGCAATCAGTACTAACTAGGAACAAAAAAGTAACTACATCCTATCCCTATACAATCGTATCCGAAATCGAATGCCTCATAAGCAAACAAATCGCTTATTTTCTAACTAATTTTTTTGTAAATAATTATTTGAAACATCACATTTTAAATTTTCGTAAAAAATTATCTCTAATATTATTTTAATGAAAAATTTACATATCTATTGATTTGATGCGTGCATTACTGCGGCAGATAAGTACTAAATACCTACAAAACTATCAAGCTCCTTCATTACATTAAGCCCCTATCATATTAGAGGTGCTTCTATTCCTGTAAAGCAATGAACTACTACTAGAGCAGCAGTTCGTTTATTATGTGACGTAAGAATTTGAGTTGAGACAATTTGCACTCATCATTTTAATATTTCAAATTTTCCAGATTTGAAGTTGAAATTTGAATATCATTTTGCTTTTGTCATTTGTCCCCCCAAAAAAAAGTTATTGACGTTAATATTTCCTGAAAGGAACAATTTTTTCGTGAATACACTAAAATGTTGCTATTTTTAGGCAAATTATAGTGCTAAAGGTCTTAAAAACGGAACAAATTTTGGCTTCTTTTCACAAAGTGCAAATAACATCAAATTAATTCCATAGAAGTGGTTGTTTGCTTAGAATAATTTTTTTGTTAGCGAGCGCATGGGAAATATTTAATTTTAAAACAACAAATTTAGTTTTAGAATGAATACGCTGTTTTCAATACAACATTATTTAGTAAAATAAATTGACTATATTTTGACAAATAATTTTTTTTTTTTTTTTTTTTTTTTTTTTTTTTTTTTTTTTTTTACAGTTGGAGTTATTGTTATAAAAACTTTTATAATAACTTGAAACTATTTTGAAATACCTTTGCACGTATAAATACTATTGATGTCTCGAGATGATATTTTTATAACACAATTTTTTTTTTTAATTTAAAAACAATGTTTAAATTTGTAATTTGCTGTGTGTGCATGATAAATTTGTTTCAATATTTAGGTCTATATATTTTATAAGTTCTTTCAGTATTGTAATTTATGTAAATTTTCAAAGTAATATATTACTTTTAACAGAACCAAATTTTTGTATTGTTTGCATGTAAAATTTAATTTTCTTTTTATATATGTTAGTATACTTGTGCTTTATATTCGTAAGTTCATACTATTTTCTTATTAACATGTCTTTATTAAATTTTATATTACTTAAAAACTTAAAATTTATACTTGAAATTGGGAAGAAAATATTTTATAAATGGATAGGACTATTCTTTAGGATTTTGGTAATATTTTTTTATTTTAATGATACTTTCTTATACTACTAAGCCATATTCATACTTCAAAATCATATATTAATATTTATTCCCTAAATGTAAAAGTCTAATTAGATATATGGTTACAGTAACGTATTGACTAGTTCTCCAGAATTTCCATCCTAAAATAAAAAAAGTATATTTTTACTCCCCCACACAGACATGAACATAAATTAAGGACATACTATTTACATTTGCAAGAATATTTATAAGTATTTATAACAACAATAAAAAATAACATTAAATAAAAATTTATTATGTAATTATTATATAAGGAATACTTTCATTATTATCAAAGGG
Organism: Latrodectus geometricus; assembly: GCA_026290005.1. Classification (NCBI taxonomy): domain Eukaryota; kingdom Metazoa; phylum Arthropoda; class Arachnida; order Araneae; family Theridiidae; genus Latrodectus; species Latrodectus geometricus. The sequence goes on from JAPDSC010039171.1 coordinate 784,011, forward strand.
AATTTTAAAAAATTAGGTTGCAAAATTTCTTAAACTTAGTTTGCTTTTATATTTTCCAGTGAAAAAAAAAATAGTTACAAATGTATTTTTATTACATTCAAAATTTTTCATAATTTGGGTTAATATATTTACATATAGTTGCTCGTTCATTAATTTTTTTACTGATTCTAATTTTCTAGAAAATCTAAGCAAATAAACGCAAGAATTCCCTACATAAATGCTAAAGCTTATTCTTTGCATTATGTATAATGAAGTAGTTTAAAAAGATCTGCATTAAAATTCTATACTTCTCATACTTTTATAATTTAAATAATCATAATTATTTAATAATTTCTGTGGTACTATTCTTCATTAATAATAAACAGTGTGACAAGGATGACCAAGCCATTGATGATATGCCACTTCAGAATTTTAATATTGGTACAAACAATTGTTTGTTGGAAAATTGTTTATCTGCATTTATCTGTTAAATATTGTTGTAAGTGTAAACCTGCAGTTTTATCAAATATTTTATATTATAGACATTATGAAATCAAAATATTGTTCACACAAGATCAAATTATCATAAGATGGCTAATTTGCTTAGCCTTTTCAATACTGATTATTTGTTTAAAATATAAATAAATTCAAAAAGTTTATTAAATTTTTACTGTTTAATAATTATACATAAATGTGATTGCACATTTAAAAGTGTTTATTTAAATGAATGAAAATTTAATTTTATTTTTTATTAATTTTTTTAATCTCTACTACTCTAGATTAATATAAAAACGGGTTATTTTTGTAAAAATGTACATTAGGTACCTAATGTAAATACATTGTACCTAATGTAAAAATTTTTCAGTTTTTTTAAATTTATTATGATCAAGATATGTATGTTTAGATAATGACACTGTTTACAAAAGATGGCCAAAGCTGATATTATGTAAAATTAAATATGCTTATTTAAAATACAATAAAAATACTTGAGTATATGAGATTGACATGTTTTTCTTTTTAATTAGTATTTTGAATGAAGTAAAATTATATGATATATACTTGTTTTATTTGCTTGCGCTCATAGAAATTCTTTCTTGAACATGTTCTTATACATTATTGAGACATTTTTAAACGTTATATGAGATGGTTATTCTAATTTACTGTCTATTAATTAATGTGCAGCAGCAATAATCAAAACGCATAAAATTTTTTAATTTTTATTAAGAAAGAGTATTACAGTATATTTTAGTCCCATGATTGTAGATTTTAAGGGACATCTTTTTCATACTTTTTTTAAAAAGTAATGAATTTTAATATAAAATTAGAATATAAAAAGACAATTTAGATTGCAAAATGAACCATTAATTTCATATATCTAGGTAAAATATATCTCAGTATTTTGTAAAGTTTGTACATATTTGAAAAATATCTTATAAATAACTTAATTATTTCGTGTCATTTTGAAAAAAACAAGATAATTATAAAATGTTAACTAACAAGGATGTATTTATATATTTTCAAAAAAATTATGATACTGAAAGTGGAATCTAAATTTAATAAATATACTCTATGTCCTAAACTCTATATCATTTGTAAATAGATTCATATATTTGAAAATATTTAAGGTGGACAATTTTTATGTTTGTACTCCAAATATTTGTATTAAATTGCTGGTTCCTATGAGTATTTTGAGTGATTTTATTGAAGTGTCAAGTAGAAATTCACTTATATTGAAGATATCATTTTCCAAACAAATTTTAATTTGTTTTTGGCCTTAACCGTTTGAGTGCGGCGAAGCGCTATCGCGCTTCGCTTGTTATGCGTCAAAAATGCGGATAGTGCTTCTCTTGTTTTGTTAATTAAATTACTACGCATTTCATTCCGCACTTTTAGCATATATATAAGAAAACTCTTCAGCACTCAAACGGTTAATAGATATATCACTTATCCTATAACTGGTCCCAATGCCATCATGCAAAAAACTATAAACTAGTATTTACTGGTGTATGATGAGCAATACTGAACTCTCCTTTATAATATTTTATCTAGAACTAAGCAAAATCAAAGTTTTAACACGGTTTCCCTTTATATCTAAAATACACATAGGAAAGTTCCACATTGTAGTAAAAGTATTTGCTACGCATTTCTATTTTTCAGATGTTAATATGTAGCAGAATTATCAAATTTTCTTTTAGAATCAGATTTAGTGCATAACAGACTGCAAGAATCACAGGTATAATGTATTGTGGTGATTTTCAAAATAATAGAAGCCTAGATGACTAAAATCATCAAGAAACTAATGGTGTTCATTATTAGTTTCCTTGATTGTTAAATATTAAGAAATGTTCCAAATCGAAAATGCTTATTCTTTTTTTTTATACTTTCTTTTAAGAAAAATTATAAGAACACTTAACTGCCTTATTCTAAGTTTAAGAGACCAGAAATGTGTTTGTCTCTTATTATTTTGCAGAATTTATTATTTCAGTGAAACATAAATTTGAATGAAATAACCAACTATAATTTAAATGCACTTAAATGCATGCAATAATGAATTTAAATGCATGCAAAAATGAATTTAAATGCATGCAATATTATTTTTAAAAAAAGTTTAAAGCTGTTATTTTATTTAAATATGTGTAATAAAAAAGACAATAGACATATTACTAAACTGTTACTCTCCAAAGGCTTATAAATATGTTGTTTTCAATGCACGGCTACTAGGATTTTCAGATTTCAACTCTATCAGGGACGGAAGTTATAACATCAATATATATTGGGGCACAAAGTGGGCGTGGATCATTGCCCCAAAAGTGGGTCCTCGAAATTTAGAAGTAGGGACCAATCAGAAGGTCCCCAGAGGTATCATTTTATTCGGAGGACATTGCAACTACTACATATTTTAGATGTTCTATCCATCATTAGTGATCGGCAGATCTTTGGTTGTTAGGGATTCGAACTCACTACATACCGATAACGATAACGTCAGTCTAACCGATCAGGTTACCGCAGCCAATGCTCAAACATTACTAACCAATTTACATTACCAATTTGGTACACGAACTACTTTTTTTTATTTTACTATTCAGCATTTTTATTTTTCTACTTTCAAATATTTAATACTTCTCGGGAAATGTAAACTTTTCAAAGAAAGCAATCATGGAGATATTAAACAAAATTTAATTTTTTAATGGTATAACTTAAAAAAATGAAAAAACAAAAATTTTTAACTGAAACATTTTTATTTTGCAAGCAATTACTACATAATCCGGAGTAAAATTTTTCAACATATACATAGAAAGTTTATTTTTTAATAAAATTTATTAAAAGGTACGAGTAAAAATAGCAATATGAATGCTTTTAAAATTTTCAACAATAATAAAAGCAAGTAATTCTAATGATAATATACATAGAAATCAAAATTGATGTATTTCATTTATAAAATATTATGTGTATAAAAAGATATGTTTATCTTTTAAATTATAAATGTAAATATTTAATATATATACATTGATTAAAGTACTGATCAATTTTTATTGACTATTCATCAGCTTCCATTATAACCAATCAGAAAAGAATCTAATCTCTATCAATTATAATTTTTTTTTTAATTTCCAATAGCATAAGAGAATGACAAACTCTTACAACGAACAGTGAACATGAAAGTAAACTTTATAAGAGAAAAAGTCAATATCTCATTAGCAGATGTCGGGCATTCCAGTAACGTTTCCCCTCAGAGTCTCCACTCCGAGCCGAGCATCTCAATAGATGGTTCTAGTCCATAAGTTCATTTTCCTGACATAATGAACAATTTGAGTCAGTGAAAATTCCAATGCTGCAAAGGTGGCTCGCCAGGCAGTCATGGCCCACCGCAAGTCTGAATTTCTCTACAGCTTTTTCACGGGGTTTATCGGAAATACTCTGTTCCTCCAACTTCTTGATGAAATACGAGAGGTAAGCAACTTTTTTCAGGTTTGTCAAAAAATGTTTGATATAAAGCTTTTAGTGAGGAATGAAATGATTTAAAGGTGCTTGGCTGTTGAATTATTTGAGTAGCTTTTTTAGCCAGCATGTTGGCTTGATCAGTGCAGTAGATATTAGTGTCTTGGGATCCATTGTGTCTCCTTTCTATCCTCAGGCTCTTCAGAAGAGCTTGACACTCCTGGATGTTCTTAGAGATAGGTATTTCACGAAATCTAACAGCTTGAATAGCGACTTTCGAGTCTGATGGTATAACTACCTTATTGTAAGAGTGTCTGGGGACAATTTGCTCCAGTACTACCTAGATAGCCGGCATCAAAGGTCATTTTTTGTTTATCAACCTGCACATAAAAAGAAAAGAGGGAAGAGAATATTCCAGCTCCGACGTTTGGGAGTTGTTTGGTCAAGGAGCAATCTTTATATTTGTTTAACCATTCAGGCTCAGGGTAGAGAGTGTAGATAGTTTCAAGTTCGAGGATCTTTAAGCTACTTTGGAGCATTTGGCTCTTTAGAAACGATTGTACTAGGTCCAGTTTAGTGGTTATCTGAACATGGTTTACAGGGTTAGGATATTTTAAAAAGCTCTCTACAATTTCATCATCAAGTTTCAGTTCTGCTCTTAGTTCTAGAGCTCGCTGCAGACAACCACTTTGTGTCTTTAAGTGTCTAGGAATATTTTGGTTGCAGTAAATGGAATATTTTGGTATATTTGGTAATTTTTCATAAAGTATAAGAGTTCTCTCATCAATAATTGATTTGATTGGGCTTGTATTAGTCAAAAATGGAAGAGAGTCGATGGGAGTAGTCTTCACTATACCTACGATAAGTTTAAAGGTCTGATTCTGTATTAATTCAAGTTTCTCTATCAAGCTTTTTGGAGAAGAAAAAAAAACTTCGCAGCAATAGGTGTATTTTTATGAATTTTTTCCAGTGTAGTTCAAGTGCACCCCCAAAGAAAATCAGCCAGGCGTTTGGGAATCTAGTATAGGCGCTTTTCAACTATTTCGACCAAGCTTTCAATGTGCAGTTTCTAGCTTAACTTATTGTTGAAGACCACTCCTAGTTATGTAAATTTATCAGTATGTAACAACTTTTGGTCTCTGTATACCATCTTTGGTCGGATGCATCAGTGAAAAAGTTCGCACTGCAGACTTTCTGATGTTAACCGTCATGTTGTTTTCTTGACACTATTCAGATAGAACTTATAGAGTTTTGCTTAAGAGCTTTTCGAACTCATTTTTCGCATTCTTCTTTGAGAATTGAGTCCATGTAACTAGATAATTTGCAAACAGAAGGTACCCTGCTCCGACCTCTCTGAAGGCAAGGATCCTGTCATTTATGTAAACATTTAAGAGGGAGCAGCTACTCACTGCACCCTTGGGTCAATCCAGTCTGGAGAAAGTAACTTTTAGAGTTTGAATGACAGAAGCGGACCATGAAATTTCTCTGACCCAGAAATGAAGAGAACCAATGAAACATCTTACCTTCTACTCCGATTTCTTGGATTTTTTGGATCACCATTTCTCTCCAGACAGAGTCATATGCATATTTAAAATCCACATAAATTACTGTCATTAGCCCTCACCTGTGAAGAGAACTTTTAACTATTTGGCTCAAATGAGATACCTGCTCAGCAGTAGACTGGTTTCTACAAAAACCAGCTTGTTCATGTCTAAGTAAATTATGGGACACAAGTACCCAATTTAACCTGCTCACAACCATTCGTTCCATTAGTTAGGCCATAGAACTAGTAAGATGGATTGGAATATGGCTTTCAGTGTCAAAAGCATCTTTATCTTTTTATTATAGCTCCACTAGGAACCATAATAGAAAGATTTCTAGTACACCACTTAGAAGTGGATCTACCATATGGGGTATGATGGCAGATCCACCTCCTAGTAGAAACGTCTCGAAGGCTAAGATATCTTCCACCTTCGGCATGCAGCCCAACTCAAGTATAAAATGACTTAGTGTAAATTTAAAATCCCTTCTAGACCATAATTCATGAAATTACATAATTTGTGAAAGAAAATACAAATGAGAAGCTATATTTTGCAAACTCGTAGGGACCAGTAATATAGTTCTTAAAATTGAATGTTCGTAAAATATAAAAATAACTGTTACATTATTTTTTTACCAACTATTCTCTAAATAAAGTACTATTAGAAAAACTATTTAGTATGCATTATATAAAAAAAAAACGTGTAAAATGAAATGCATACTTAAAAACAATTCTTATTTTAATTTTATTGATCGAAAATCAGGCAAATCGCCAACTTTCTCTATTTTAAAACACATATTCATAGCATTTTTGATGTAAGAAATCATTTCAGTGTTTTTTTCTTTTCTTAAAAAATATCTCAATCTTGTTAGCCTTCATCTACTAACAAGATAGACCGTCGCAGCACTTCGTTTTCTTGTTTGACACCTTTTTCATTTTCATTCATTGTCCTTTCGATCATTTAATTATCCAATACTTTTTACGAACAAATTACATTTGAATCCAGGTTCAAAGAGTCTTGAGATGAAATATCTGGCAAGAATAGGTTTCTTTTAAGTTCATGAATGAGTAACTCAACTCATCTTCATTCAAGTTGTCAGATACATAAATTTTCTTGGCTGTCTTCAGTGGAAGGGGTTTATTTAATATAGCACGAATTTCAAAATGAGATAGATATCTTTTTTCTGCGACATCATTCCAAATAAACATTCACAAGTGCATTGCTTATAGAGTGTCAATTTCATAAGGCAATTCCAAACCCTGATCACTCCCTCATTAATAACTATATTTATAAATGGCTGGAAAAAATATTTACTTTCATTTATGATAGTTTTTTTTTTAAATTTTGATAAATAATTTTTCTTAAAAATTAGCAACGCTCACATGGCGGATGAATACTTGGTTGTTTCAGAATCAATCCATTCACTTTCTTATTACAGTAAACAAGCTCCTGTTCTGTCAAAAAGTTTCGAATTTGGGTTTTTTGCAATTCCAGAAACTAATGCGTGTGTGATCCCTTCCCTCATTCTCAATAAACGATGCGGGTGTTCTCAGCTTTCGAAGTTAACCTTTTGATCCCGATATCTTCTTGTGAAGGAAAGGGGCTTCGGATACGAGAGGGAATATTTTTCCCCCTTAACAAAAAGAGAGGATTACTTTCTATTGAGGATGTCACCATGACATATTCAGAAAATAATTCTGAAATTATTTGTTAAGACAAATAAATAACTATATATATATATATATATATATATATATATATATATATATATATATATATATATATATA
>JAPDSC010039171.1:791267-825566 GCA_026290005.1 Latrodectus geometricus
ATATATATATATATATATATATATATATATATATATATATATATATATATATGGATGGATAGATGTAAATAAATAATAAATTACGTTTTCTTTATGCATAATTTCTTCTGATTGTGAGGTTATTTCAGATATAAGGCAGATAAAATTGCTTGGCAAGTAAAAGCTTTCTTTCCGAATCGGAATACGTGACGGTTTCGATGCTATTCGGTACAGTAATAATGTGTAAGGCCAATATTCATTAGCCGTACACAATTAAAAATTTTAGGAAGCATATCCCTTTAATTGGTTGTTATTAATATCGGAAAGTAAGAAATTATGAAACACTTGAACAAATGCGTTGTAGAAGATTCTCCCCGACTAACGCAAATATCACTTTTAAAAATTCAAGTATGACATCAATGACTAAAATTAAATCTTTATTTATAAGTACAAAACATATTCTAGTATATATAAAAATGTATTTAGAGAGTCACTGCAAGCAGTTTTAGTGTAAAAAATAAATAAATAAAAACAATTATATATATTAAATTTTTGTAAATTGTGATCTAATAAATAAATAAAAAATTATTTAAAGTTACCTTAATTTTATATTTAAAACCAGCAGACTAAGTTTCTATTCTTTAAACGCTTGCTGTTATTTCTTGTGTGTAAACGATTGATTTGTGTGATAGCGCTGTTTGAAAATAGCGCAATCAAATTTTAAAAGTGCGCAGAAAACGAAAAAAAAAGAAATGCTTATAATTTTGCATTTGGAATGAATAGACTAAGATTATATTCTTCAAATATATGCTATTTTTGTATGAAAAATATTTGCAAGCCCCATTTTGCTTTAAAAAATAGCAAAATAACAATTAGAAGAAGCTTTAAAAGTGATTAAAACTGTTTAGTTCAAATATACTGATGATTGTTGATATATCAATACATAATTTGTAAAGTTTAATATTCCCTTGTTTCTTCTTTGAAGGAATATATTGTTTAAATATCACACTTCCAATAAATTTTATAATAATGACATCGACAGCTTTTTGGGAAATTTATTTTTTAAAAGTAAACTTTAAAAGTGACTTCTGAAAATTCAAGTATTTTTTGCAGTTTTCATGTTCTACTATATTTTTGCTCAAGATTTATCCCATTTTTATTAATAAAATCTTATATATATCACAATATTCTAGTCATTTTTGATAAATTTATTTCCCAAACATTTTATTAAATCTGCCCCCTTACATTTCTTTCACAAAACAAGAGTTTCGATTAATTAATAGTTTAAATGATCATTAGTCTTGTCTATTGTCTTCATTAATCTGCCCAATTAGTTCTAAAGAATTGTAATTCTAATTTATCAATACCAGTCCATTACTATTTATATTTAATTTTAAATTCCCATGGTAAATTGAGTATTTATAATGTATATCTGCTTTTAAAAAATGAGCTTGTAACTAAGCAAAATTAAATGCCTTTGCTTAATTAATATTTGTATAGTCGTCAAGAAAAATTCCTTCATTCAAATTCATAATAGGAATTGGCATAATTTGTAAATTTTTTAGAATCATCCAACTGTGCTCTGATTTCCATTGATCTTTGATAAAAAAAATTCTTTTAATTAGAAAATCAACTAAATATGAAAAATATTCTGTTGCAATGAAGACAAATTTGCATTTTGCCTCCCCAAAGAAAAGAATCAACATACTAATTTTTCATTAAAATGTTGCCCTTTATTTACTTTCAAATTTTACGACATTCTGACACAAACAAGTATTTCTCCCACAACTGCCCGAAAGGAAACATGATTCGAAAGGAAACTGCCCGAAAGGAACCATGGATTTCTTCCCCCCTTCTAAGTGAAGCACTCGAAAGGGGGGAAGAAATCCATGGTATCACAATTCACAACAACAATTCACAACTGTCCCAGAACCGCGTTCTGAAAAACTCAGACTTTTACAAGGGTACATTTTCTCCATCGTGTCTCATTTTTCGCTCAAGACAGTTGAATCTGCTCTTTCTTGACGTCGTTTCTAAAAATGAGTTACCGACACCAAAGAAATATATATAAACTCTCCAATCATTTACACACACATACTTCAATAAGAAGGAAGAAAAACAAAGGGCGAAATTTGAATGCATGGAGAAAAAAGTAAGTTCATTTTTTATAATTTCTTTTACTGAAATATTTTTGTTAAAATACTTTTATTATTCTATCATTGGAAATTGTAGGGAAAAAAATCTGCATTCAGTAAGTTTGTTGTGTTTTAGTAAATTCTGAAACACAACAGATTTCATTATATTTAATTTCATAATTATGAAAATTAATAAATATATTCTTTAACTGATTTTTTTCAATTTTATTCTATTTTTATTGTTTATAAAAATAACTGCCATTTGAATTCGATGAAAAAATGATTTCATTTATATTAATTCCAAGTTTTACTCACATTATCAATTACCATTTAATGAATTAAATTGTAATTGAGAAAATCGAAAATTTTTTATTAAACAGAAAATGTCCACATTTATAAGAATTAAAGAAATATAAAGAATTAATGATTTTTAAAAATATAAATAAACGAACATGCATGTAAAATATTCATTTCAAATATCTTAATAAATATTTTCTGACATACATAATATTTTAATTTCTTTTGTCACTTCCAGGCAAAAAAGACTTTTGGAATTAGATGATCACGCATTTGATGTAGAACCCGTTGAAAGGCAAAGTAACTACAATTTAGAAGGTAGAAGAATAGTTAATTTAAAATATTTTATTGAGCAGTTGCAGTCTTTAGATAATCATAGTTAATTTAGTTGCACTTTTTCAACAATGGAAGTGATTTCTGAAGAAAAAAGGAATTGCGAAGTAGATTAAAATTCAGATATTGAATGTGCAACATTATAAAGGTTGTGTGGACTGAAGATATAGAATTCTCTTTTCAAAATATAAATACTGATGCAGTAAATGCAATTATGAGTATCGGTTGTGAATTTTACAATTTAGAAGAATTTTTTTATGTCATGAACATTCAACCGATGTCTTCTAAGCTGTACAATAAAGAACATGAGAAAATAGGCTCTGCTTGGGAGATAACTGCTCTAAAAGAAATGGAATCAGCCGCAACAGAAGATAAAAGATTGACTATTGCAAGAGGTGATGTTGATAAAGACGGAGAACCTCTTTTGACTGTTGTTGTTGATGGCAGTTGGGCTAAGCGCTCTTATAGAGTAAATTCTTCTTCTTTATCAGGAGTGGTGAGTGAAAAAATTTCACAATTTTTAATTAAACTTTTTATATAAATTTAGAATGCAGATAAGTTTTTTCAACGTTATGAATACTAAACAACATAATTTATTTTAAGTCCTCATATTTTTAAACAGAATTACTATTTATTCAAAAGCAGTTTCAACAGATTAATCACATCAAAATCTTACTCTCAAAACTCATTTTACTGGCAAAAGAAAACATTTTTTTAATATGTTAAATATATTCCAAATGTATTCGAACTATATACATTAAAAACTGTATAAATGAAAAGCCATACAAAATTGTATTAGAATTTTTAATAGAAATATACATAAAGATTTCATGCACCATTTAATAAGGCTTCTTATGACTATACAAAATATAACGAAGAAAACATTGTGCATAAATTATTTGATTATAATATTATATGTGAAAATAAATTTCATTTTACTAAAAAGTAGAACAATCAAGATGCTGCTATACTAGCTATGCAAATCTTTCGCAATTTGTCTGTGGATTCAGATTGATATAAAAAATTGAAAACTTTGATCGCAAAGAAGTACAAGTATTGAATTATGTGAAGACGATTTCTTATTTTGTTAATTTTAATTTTTCTTTTTTACCTTCATTGAAACGAAATGTTCCAGTGTGTATACTTATAGAATTTATTCATTAAGCCACTAATGTTACTTTACACAAAAACATATCTAAGACTACAAAGAAAAAATTTTTCCAATTCTTTATAAGTTTCATCCTTATGCTGATGTGTTAACCAAATTCTTAACTTTTCTAACTTATGCGATTAAATAACGAAATCCAACATACCGTTTTAAATCAAAAATTTATTCATTTGTAAGTTGTAATAAAGGTGACACAATGCAGTCGTTCGTATATAAAGCTATGTTAAATTTAAAGTCATTTGCTACAATTTTGTTTCTTTATTCTAAAAATCATTGAAATTATAAAATAGGGAATCTCACACACATTGAATTATACTGAGTAAAATTATTTTAATGTATGTTATGTGAAAAATTAAATTCTTAGAAAATGTAGAAGTAGCAGCATATATAGTGACATTTTAATCAATTGTACACTTCTCTTTTTCTTTTGCTCTAGGCTGCTATTATTGGTTATCATACTAAAAAGCTTCTTTACCTTGGAGTGAAAAATAAATACTGTTCAAAATGTGCTCAAGCAAATGCAAAAGAAATGCCAGTTGAAGAGCATCAGTGCTTCAAAAGTTGGGAAGGCAGCTCTTCTGCAATGGAATCTCAAATAATAGTTGAAGTATTTTTAAAAAGCATGTCAATGTAAATATTTTTGAATGATTGGAGATGGAGATAGTAATAAGTTTTAGGTGCGCAAACGCACGATAAAATTTTAGTTGAGAAAATTGAATGTGAAAACCATCACTTGAGAAATAAGTGTAACAAACTTAAAGACCTTTCACGAAATAGTAAATACTGGCATATTTCCTTACGCAAAGAAATCGGCAGCAATGTTTTAAGTCAGAGAAATTCGGTAACAATGGCTGTTCGTTACAGAAAATTAGAAAAAATAAATCTCTTACAGAGAGAATTTTTAATTTACGCGCTGATATATTAAATGCTCCTGCCTATGTATTTGGAGACCATAATAAATGTGCAGAATATTTTTGCAATCGTCAAACTATTTCGAGTACTTTAATTTTAAAACTAAAAAACAGCTAGGTATATTTAAAATTAATGGGGGTGATGAATCTTTTAGCAGAAAACGCAAAAAGTTTATTATTTGATGTTACCAATTATGCAGTAGAAGAGTTTAATTCAATAATTGCCAAATTTATAGGTAAACTACGTAAATTTATAGGAGGAAAGAGGATTAATTATTGTTTCCATCGCTCATACCAAGGAAGGTGTGCTGCAGCAGCAGTTTCCCATAATATCAAAACTCCACACTCGAAGCTGCATAAAGAGCTGTATAATTGTAGTCCTGGGAAGATTTTGGCATTTGTAGAGAACAAAAGATCGGTGAATAGACAGTTAACATCAGATAGAAAAAAGATAAACCAACTACGTAAATTTCGTTTCAGAAATGAAAAAAAAAAGGGTTTTGTTTCCAAACGAAATTTAAAAAAATTACGGAGATAAAGCCGAAAAGCCCGATATGCCAAAAGAGTTTTTTATTGAAAAGAAAGAATTATTTCTTAAAGATCTGCAGCTCAATGAAATAAGGCGGAGAGAGCTGGAATTATCAACATGAGGTCAACGTGATTGTTCTCAATGGTTGTATGAAAGGCGAAAGCGAATTACTGCCTCCCATTTTGGAAGTATTTGTCGCAAATTGCCTCCTACAATCTGTGTAAATATAGTAGAATCATTGCTGTATTCTCATTTGGACAATGAGGCCATGAGATATAACAGAAATCATGAAGATGATGCAATTTTGTGCCTTAAAAATTTAGGCTTCATCATGCAAAAATGTGGACTATTTGTGGATACTCAGTTTTCATATTTAGAGGCTACACCTGATGGTTTAATTGACAACGATGGAATTGTAGAAATAAAATGTCCTTTTTCTTTCAAAGATCTTACCCCAGAAGAAGCCATTTTAAATTGAAAATTCAATTTTTGGAATTTAACTAAGCAAAAACAAATTGGTAACATCAATAAAAAACACAAATATTTTTATCAAGTACATGGGCAGTTGCATATAACCGAAAAAAGTATTGCTTGTTTGTCCTATGGACACCAAAAGGGCATAAAATAGAAAAGATTTATAAGAATGATTTATTCTGAAATGAAGATATGGAAAATAAACTTAAAACTTTTTATTACGATTAGTTACTACCAGAACTAATTGATCCTCGATACACGCTATCAATGAAAATCAGAGATCCTCCCTCGATTAGAGAAACAATATAAAAAAACAAAATTGCAATAATTTTGAAAGAAAAATCAAATTTTTTTTAAAAAAAAATTATGCAAACAAACACCAAAAATCACAAAAATATTTCTCTTTTATTTATTTCCATTTCTCTTCTCCTTTATATCACATATTTCATCCTCCATTTCATTTTCCGACTTTCTAAAATATATATTTTAGACATTGTAAATAAAAATTTACTGTCTTTAATATATATATACCTGATTGAAAATTGTGCAGCTATTATATTGTAATTGCATATGCTATATATATCTCTCTCATTTTATGTATTTCAAATTATTTTTTAAATAAATAGGACAAAAAATTTTTATGCTTTCAAATGTTTCTTACATACTGACTGACATATATTCTTCATAAAGTTTTAAAAAAATGTTTTTAATTACTTTGAAGATAACATCTTTTAATTACTGTTTCTTTCACAGCATGTTGATGATGGCACAATTAATTCATTTTTATTTTATATATAGCAAATTGTTTTATTTGTGGAAGGTCTGCGAGGTTGATACTACAGATGAGTATAATTGTGTTTTTGAATTAACCTTTCACGTGCAATTTCTATCATATTAATGTAATAAGAATACATATACGCATGTGTATTATCATCATATTTGTTGAACTAATGCAGTCAATTTTATATTAAATGCACATCTTTGAAGAAATTTGTTTCATGTTGCATCTTTAGAACATAAATTACTTTTTTTTCAATGTGTCGTGTATTAAATAAAAATTACATTTAAAAAATATTTTGCACTTTTTTATATAGTAATATACTAACAAAAAAAGACATGTTTGCAAGTTATATTTATTGTAAACATGTACGTAATTAAATTTTCTGTTTTTTAGAAATTTAAATCAATAAAGGATTTATTTTTTAATAATTTTATTATAGACTTTGTTCTAAAACATACGCATTTAGAATTTCGGAAAATAATTATTTCTAATTAGCTATCTTCGTTAGTAAACTTATAATATTTTTAATGGAAATCTAATATTAACACCAACAAATAACAAAAATGCTAAATATATAGTATGAAACATTTTCAATTTCTGGCTGTCTAAAATTTATATTTTATGGCAAAACTAACATTATAACGTAATCATTTCAAAAATAAATTGCTTGGATGCGAAACTACTTTTACAAAATGTATGTCATTCCAATATTGAATTAAGACTAATAGTACATACAATTTTCGAAAATTAGAAAAGAATGAATGTTAAGTTGATGCCTGAACTCCCTTCCCGTTTCCTGAATGTGAGCAAAGATACAATTCCTAAGGTTTACGTATTACTTTGTACTGCTTTTAAAATTTGTAATTTATTTCTATATATAACGAGAAACAACGTCGATATGTTTGATTAATCCAAATAAGATTGTTTTAATTTCTGCAAGTAGACTTTCCATTCCTACAAAAATCATTGATAGAAACTATAAGTAAAAGCCATTTTATAAGGAAAAAAAGTTATTGAAAAACTAATAAATAAATTACATTTCTTCCCAATTTAAACAGATAAGAAATTCACTTTTTTGTCTACTATAAAAGTGGAGATAAACGTAATTGTTTTGTTTTTTCAAGAAGCCCTCACCCCATTTAAAGCAAGTTGAATTGAAACTAAATACAGAAAAATAAAATAATAAATATATTTTCAATGTACTTTTAATTTAATTTGAATATTTATAATTATTTTTTAACAGCTAAAGAGTAATAATAGACATTAGTTGTGACGTCATATTGTTTCCAAACATTTGCTGTTAAGCGTCATTTATCATTGAAACTGCCATAGACTTAGGTGATAGATTTTTAAATTGTTATTTTTGAAATTGATATTCATTATTTAAGGATAACGTGTTTGTTAAAACTTTTAACCTTTTGTTTGCTTAACCTTTGATTCTCGCCAAATTGTAGTCACAGTTAATCACCATGCTGGGCTTATTTCCAATCGTATTCTGGTTGCAGCAGAACAATTTATTGTTCTGTGCCAACAAAAATCACCAATAAAATCGATATCCAAACAAAAATCTCCAAGTTTGTCAAGAAGGCACTCTTAAATACAATATTAAACAAATGTTTACATTGTATTTGTTTGGAAACATGACGTCACACTAATGTCGTCAATAGCAAAATTGCTCAATTTTTGTTCTTGGATCTTGGATCTCGTTTAGTCACAGAGTGTCAGCCTGCGAAGCAGGCCTTTACTCTTTCATCTAAAGTGTTCCCAGTTGGGATGAAATGATTTTACTTGGCGATAGTCGCTTGAAATTCACAGCGTAAGGAGAAGAAAGTGAACGGACCAATCACAGCGAAGAATTTACTGAAATTGCGAATTTTCGTAAATAAAAATGCAATAATTTGAATTAATGAAAAATAAGTAAGAAAATATTTACAAATGGAGTATATTACAAAAACTATATACACTATGTACACAATTAGTCATTTTCATTTAAGAAGAAATTCGCAATCGGTCTATATTTCGAGTGTTCTTCTAAATATTTATATTCAAAAATTTTCTGGAAGTTAGCTGCATTGCAGTGCTGTTCTTTTAAAAAGAAATTTTTGTTAAGTTTTTGAATATGATGAAGAATATTTTCAATCTTTAGATCTTTTTCCATATTTTTATTTCTTATGAAATATGGTGCGTTCACAATTCTTCGTAAAATTTTATTCTGGAAAGTGTTGAGTTTTCTTTTATCTTTTCTCTCAATTGTACTCCAAACTGGGGAAGCATAGGTTAGAATCGGCCTTATCATGGAAGTGTATATTAATTTTTTAAGCTTGATATTAAATTTAGAATTTTTTCCGATGATGGGTTGAAGATAGCCTGTTGCCGCGTTTGCTTTTTTGATAGTAGAGTTAATGTGTGGTGACCATGAAAATTTTGAATTCAGTATTAATCCAAGGTATTTAGCTTGATTAACTTTAGGTATTTCTTTATTAAAGAGAATGAGATTATTTGTAATTCTGTTTTTAATTTTATTTTTTCTTTTTCTCCTGAGAACTATAGTCTGAGACTTTTCAGCATTAATTTTTGTTCTCCAATTGGTGCACCATTCTTCAATTTTGTAGAGTTCATCTTGGGTTTTCTTGATAGCATAATTGGGATTTAGTGATTCTGAGATAATTGCTGTGTCGTCAGCGTAAAAGGCAATATGTTTGTTTGGATTTGTAGGTATTGGAAAATCATGATTATAGAAGAGGTAGAGGATAGGACCTAGAATACTCCCTTGTGGGACTCCTGCATTTATTGAATAAGTTAAAGAGGTTTCTTTGTTTTGTCTGACATTGAAGTGTCTATTGGTGATATAGGAATGGATGAGATGAATGAAATCTGTATTAAGTTTAAGTTGAATAAGTTTAAAAATTATTCCTTGGTGCCATACTTTGTCGAACGCTTTAGAGACGTCGAGCATTGTCATTACTGTATATTTGTTGTTATGAAGGTTATTTCCAATCATTTCTGTTATTCTAAGCAATTGTTTTGCAGTAGATAGTTTTTGTCTGAAGCCATATTGTTGATTTGAGAGAAATTGTAATTTGTCTTTTATTCTGTTATATATGATGCACTCGAATATTTTCCCAATTGTAGGTAGTAAACTGATAGGTCTGAAATTTTCAGGGTTTCTGTGGTCTTTTTTGGGTTTTGGAAATAAAATTATTGTTGCTGTTTTCCATATAGTGGGAAAGTAAGAAATTTTGAGGCAGTGGTTGAAGATGAAAATGAGTTTTTTATGATAGTCCAAAGGAAGATATTTTATCATGGCGTTTGTGATGCTATCTGCACCTGGTGCTTTTTTAATTCTTAATTTCCTAATAATTTCAATGACTTCCATTTGATCAGTGGGTTCTAGTGTTGACTGAATGGGGGTATTTTTGATAAAGTTCTGTACAGCGTTTTCTATTATAGACGTGAAAGTATTGTTTTGATCTGGATTTGGAAGGAATTGGTGCATTAGCGTTCTAGCGAACAGCTCTGCTTTGTCGTTGTTTGAGTAGACTGGTCCATTAGGTCCAATTAATTTATTATTTGTGTTTTTCTTTCTTTTAAGTTGTTTTGCAAATGACCATATGGATTGATTTTCAGTTGAAAGGCTTTCTATTTTATTATTCCATTTTTCTTGTTTAAAATTGGAGCAGAGTTTTTTGATGATTTTATTTAATTTATTCATTTCTTTTTTAAATTGCGCATTTAATGTTTTTTGATATTTTTTACGAATTCTATTGCGTTCTTTAATTTTTTCTCTGATGTGATTCGGCAGTTTGAGGAAATTTTCATAATATTTTATTGTGTATGTTGCTTCTTCTTTTGCAGAAATCAGTTCCTGGTTTATTTTATTAATTTCTTCTAAAATGGTTGTGCTGGAAATTTGATCATCATTTGGAGAGTTGTTATATTTTTGATTTTGTTCATTTTCTTTATTTATTTTATTTTGGAGTATATTATAATATAGTTGCCAATTCGTTCTTGTAAGTTTGTGATCTTCGGTATTTTTTGGAATTCCAAGGCATCCAATCACTGGGAGATGGTCAGAAGAGAGATCAGAATAGGTGACTGCTGAGAAAGGGATGTTGGAGTTTGTGAGGAAAATGTCCAAAATGTCTGGATGAAAGATATTATGATAGCCGACATGTGTTGGTTCCAACGGTGCAATTATTTTAATTTTAGTGTTTTTAATGAGTTCTAGTAGAAGTTTTCCATTGGGGTTTGCGTTTCTGCATCCCCAGTGCTCGTTTTTGCTATTTAGGTCTCCGCCAAGGATGGTGTGAAAGTTTGAATTTAATAAATTTTTGATTTCTTGTGTTTGGAGAACTTGATTTGGTCTATTGTAGATACTGGTTACTTTAAGGATGAAATTGTTTGGGAAAGTTATTAAAATTGAGGTTTCTTCGTAGCCGTTATTGTTGGAGGTGCTGTAAAGTGCAGAGTCGTATGATCTTTTAATAATTATAGCTGTACCGCCACCTTTATGATGCAGTCGGTCTGTTCTATATATATTGTAATTTGGAATGGAAATTCTTTGTTGCGGATTAAGATGAGTTTCGGTTAAAAGCATGATATCCAGGTTATGTCTGTCTATAAAATTTTTAAGTTCATCTACTTTATTGTTAATGCCATTTGCGTTCCAGGTTGCAATTTGGAGTGGAGAGAAAATTCATTGGTTTTTATTCATTATTTGGTTTATTGGTTTCTGGCTGGATTGCAATCGCTGTATTTAGTTGTTTAATTTGTTGGGTTAGTTCCATTATGCCTGATCCTTTTACGTAATTTATTAAAGTTTGTAATTCTTGTACTATTGTTGTGGCTTCATTAATAATGTTTTTAGTTTTATTGAATGTTTCATTATTGTTGACCAGTGCGTTGGCATATGACATTTGAGGGTTTGAGTTCGTTATAATTTTGCTTTTTAATTGCTCCACTGGGGTGGCGGTCTTGTTTTTGGGGAATTTAACGCATCCGCGGTAACTGGCTGGGTGATTTTCGCCACAGTTGGCACAAGTAGCTGGAGTAGTAGTGGGTTTAGAACATAGTGAGTGATGATGGTTTCCTGCGCATTTTACGCATTTGAAATGGTGATGACAGGATGTTTGTGAGTGGTTAAACACCTGACATCTATAGCATTGTGTAGTGCCTTTTCTGCCTTTATATGTTTCCACCTTTATGGCCAGGTTGAAGAGATGTTTTAGATTATAGATTTCTTTAGCTTGCTCATTTTTTGGTAGGGTAATGATGTAGAGTGGGAGATTGATTTTTTCGCCTTCGATTCTCTTTGACATTTGGGTGGTATTTATTATGGTAAAGCCTTCTTGAATTAATTCGTTAGTGATTTCTTCAGGTGTGTATATTTTTGGGAGATGTCTAATTACTACTTTTAAATTTTTATCCTCTGGTAGAAGGTATGTATGATACTGCATGCTATTGTCGTCTAGTATGGAGGTGATTTTGCGATGTAAATCTGCTGAATCTATTTTTAGGGTGAGTGTTTCCGTGCCCGTTAATTTACCTGAGTATCCAGAAATTTTGTTTTGCTTGAAAAGCTCTTAAATTAGTTTCCAGTTGAGATTTTTGTCTTTAATGACAATTGGGGGAATTCTGTTATTTCTTTTAGCTTGTTGAAAATCCGATTCCTTTTCTTTGTTTTCATGTTGATTTTTATTTTCTTCATTTATTTTCTTGTTTGTAATTATGATTTCTTCTTCGTTTTTTCTTTTATTTTGATTAATTTTCTGTTTATGCTTGCTTGAGGTGGATGGTAGGAGGGGATAATCTGCGTTAGAGTTTGGAGTGACGAGGTCAACCTCCTCTATTTGCATGAGAGTGTCGAATTTGTTTTGAGTTGGGATCGCGAATGCTGCTGGTCTGTTAAGGTATTATATTGGCGATTCTGGAGGTTGGAAGTCCATTTCAGTTTGTCTTTGATAGTTTGCAAGTCTTTCTGTGAGTTTGGTTAGTTCGACGCTGTGAATTCGTAGTAATTCTACGTCTTCGCTGGTCATTCTTGATTGACATATTCGTTGAATGTAGTCGGTTGTCAGCCTGATCTTGTCGCTTATTGCTTGAGCCTCGAAACCTGAGTTGAAGTCATGACCCTAACCGTGGTGGGGGCAGAAGTGCAGTCCCCCGTGACCTTGTCATCTGGCCCAGGCACCCCCGAGGGAGCACCATCAGGCAGCCCTAAAAAGGGCACGCCGCCAGGGAGACTACAGCCACCTGTGTTTTTCTCGATCCCAATTCCACCACCTCCCAGTGGTGGTTCGGGAGAAAGCTGGTCCATCTTCTGAGAGAGCAGAAAAATACGTGTTTTCCCCAAAGAGGTAAATCCACGTCAATTTTTGTTGTGCATCTGCATAGTATTTTACTACACGGGAAGCTGAACTCTAAAAGTAAATAAAATAATTATTTCTTCTCAGAATCTCAGAGCAGCTAATTTTCCCTCAATGCTTGATACATCAGCAACCGGCATTTCCCGTGTGAGATTTCAGAAGCGTTTGAACTTTGAACTAGCCCTTTTCCCCAGCCATGTGATTTATTGACATACAGTTCCAGGAAGAAATACCCTGAGGGGATTGTGAACCCTCAAAAGAGGACAAACAACCTTCAAGGCAAACTGACCATATATGGGGAGAAAATATGGGTAGAAACAGGCTGGGGAGGGAAGGTTAATGATCACCTTACCCCTGCAGTTAAGTGATCACCGTTTCATTCCCCCTTTTCACCCCTATTGAGTTAAGAACTATCTTTTTTTTGTAAGAGGGTACTTCGGTGTGGCTAATAAGTTAAAACTCACCAATCAGTTTCTCTAGTCTTTAGAGCGACCTTTCCAAAACAGCTTTGCTAGATGGCTCTGAAGTTCATTTCAAGATTTATTTTGAGAAAACAGTCTGGGGCATATGCTTCGTATCCCTGTATTGTCGATTAGGGAAACAGATATGGGCTGTCATGCCACAGGTTCAACATTTTTATTTCTATAAGACCACATTGAAATATTTGTAACTAGTTTGTGTATAATTTATAAAATACATTAAATGCAACTAATTCTATGTGAAGATAAAAATATTTTTTCATCATGCTAAAAATTTTCACTTAATTAAAAAAAATTAGTGCAGGTAATTTGACCACTTATATTTTTTGGATGTACATTTTTGAGTTCGTTAATTTTTTTGGTACAAATATTTTTTTTCTTAATAACATCATTGAAATATTTATAATCATCTATTTTTTTGCTGCTTGTGTTATAAAAAATGTCGTTATAAAATTACATATTATTTAAAAGTTTTGCTGGATCCTCAGTTTCGAATGAACGAAAAGTTCCAGCTCTCTGATAACAAATAAACTTGTGAAGATGTTTATCTTCTTTATCTCTTAACAATAATTTTAATAAAGGTTTTCAAATCAATAAAATTGTCTTTCATAAATTCCTTCTTGATTCAAAATTTAAAACCTAATTATAAAGCATACACACACATTTAGTTATACTATTCCTATCAATTCAGTGCCACAAGTGCGATAAAGAAAAATGTCTACATTTCATTTATTCATATCAATCAATTAATGATAGAATTTTCATTTGTTAAAAATTCTATGTGTCTTATATGTAATTCTATTTATTTCTACTAAACATAATCGGCTTAACACGATACTGTGAAACCCTTAAGCATATTACAAATTTTATCTCGTATAAATATTTTTATCTGAAACAAAGCAAGATGCATCATTAAGAAAATCTCACTGTGGCTTGTGGGGATTTCGTGAGGTAAGAAAAATCTATTTCACAGTTGACTTGCCATTCAACTCAATGCAATATTTTGAAAATTATGAAAAGTGCAGAATTTAAAATATTAGGTTGGGGAAAAAGAAATCCATTATTTTTACGTGAACTATATGTAACTTCTTTTGGATTCACTTTGTAAAAAGGCTTAAAAGAGCTTTCATGTAGATTTTTAGGTCTTGCGCGTTACGATTGCTGACATGCGGTTAACTTCGATCATTTTTGATATTTTATAGACATTTTCGACGATGCTGTATCCACATGCGAGGTGCATCTCTAACATCAAAATACCCGAGCGGAATCGACGAAACAAAAATTGTACGTAACTGGTTGCTACAGTCTTATATAGGACGATAAACACCGGCACTGAAATTTTAGCCACCCGGCTAAAATTTCACAATTTTACCCGGCTATCTTTTTCGCCGTTACAAGAGAAAAACGAAAATGTGTCGAATTTTCTGTTTTTGTTTTCCATTTTTAAAACCTTGTACTCGTAACTGAATTAATCAAACAAAAAACCGCAAGAGGATATTTTAGTGTCAAATGTCACCTTTCCAACGAGCATAAATCTGAAATTGTTTGATAGATACCTCACGAGATATCGATCACTACAGACGTCTACCGAAAAAATAATGGATTACTTTTTCCCCAAACTAATATATATATATATATATATATATATATATATAATTATGAATGCATGAAAGGAAAACTTACATAGTGTGTTAGGGCCACGTGGATAACTTCAGGATCACAAAATGAAATTAATAACTTAAATTAAATAATATACGCAAAAGTTCATATTACTCATATTTTAGTAAATTTAATAAACTATACTATACCTGTGTTACATTTTCTCCTTAAGAATTACGACACATTATATTTAAATATGAAAAATTAAATTTGCTAACATGCAAAATAAAGGTTTTACTGAAAAGAATATTCTATTTAAGAAGTATGCATTCAAATAAATTGTTTAGTTACACATTGAATATTTAATTAATCAACAGTAAATTTTATTTATTAATATTTTTGACTATGCGTAATATTTTTTTTTTGACAGTTTAATTAGAAAATTCTATTTAACAGTCACAGCATCAGAATATAATATTATTCAGTATCAAGCTGGAATGTTTTTGATATTCAAATTAAATAATAAATAACATTATAAAGAAATATTACCCAACTTCAAAATCGAATATTTTACATCGAAATGGAAAGTTTCAAATGCAATGTCAAATAACATTGTTTCGGGATATTATTTAAACTCAAAGTAGAATAATATAATATTTTTTTAAGGTTAAGGTACAATAATATTTAATATTATCCAGATGGGGTCATTTTATATTCAGTTATATTGCCAGACAACATTTTATAATATTTATTTACAATAGTTCCAATTAACATTTGCCATTTTGGAAGTAGTCTTCAATACTCCAATAATTTCATATTTCAGGATATCTCCTCTTTTGTGTATTAGAAGAGTGATTATGTGTCAAACTATACTTTCCATTCATTCTGCCACACTTCCGTATTCCAGATGCATTCAAACAGGTGGAGCATTATGCTCAAAATCTAACATTTCTTATAACATTACATCTGGACTTTTTTTTTTTTTTTTTTTTTTTTTTTACTTTTTTAGTGCTTTTTAGAATTTTAATAATCTTGGTGGGGGAACTAGATCTTCATTTGTGTTATTTGTCTCATAATCTTCTGTAATTTAGGTTTTAGTGTTCAGCAAATTCTCAAAATATTCATTCCATCCTTGGGTTAGTGCATTTGATTTTTTAATACCATCCCATAATTATTTCTATATGCTGTTCTCATTTTAAAGCTTTTTTGTCCTATATTGATTCACGATATAAAGCATGGCTCTCATTTAATCTCTTTAGAAGTTCAACATCTTTAAATGGATCTCTATAACATTTATTTTTTCATTTTATTTATTCTCTTTCCTTGTTTTTAGCTTCTTAGAACAATTCAACAGTGTTTTTAGAATATTTCTGTAATATTATATTTTGATGACTTTTTATTTTACGTTATGTGTATAGCCATTCTATATTCTTCATAAAGCCAATCTTTATGTTTGAAGTTTTCTTAAAGATGTTTTATGTTTGAAGTTTGTTTTATGTCTTTATGTTTGAAGTTTTCTTAAGTTAAAGAGATGATATCTCTTTTAATTGAAAATGAATACTTATATGTTTCTTATTAGACGTATAAATTTTTAGTATTTTAAAATAAGGAAAATTTATACACTAATATTATATATTTAATTGTAAGTTCTAAATAAATATAATTATTTACCCAGCAAACATTTTGTAATTGCTGGGTAATGTCGGTAAAAGACCGGCTGGTAACTGTCGGCAAAAGACCGGGTTTCTGTTAGGCACGGCAAGCCTCTCATGTTTGTTTGATAGCCCGGCTCCGGCTATTACGGCCACGGTTGAATGCTGGCCAAGATCAACCGGGTCGTAGCTGGAATGTTAAGTGGTGGGCCAGCAGATTCTGGCCATTGATGGCCCTACAGTTATTGGCCAGCAAAACTAAGACAATTAATTTTATTGTTAATAGTCTAGAAAATTACCAATAATAAATGATTATTTTGAGAAATTTCAAAAGTTCTTGATATAATAATGGTTCTCAAAAAATTTTCTTACATATATGAATTTGAATGAAATAGTGCTGTACATGTATGAGTCAAAATGAATCTTTTTTATTAGTAATTATTTAATCAGATTAAATATAAATTTGTTAAAAGCAGTCAAAGATTAAAAACTTTATTTTTATAAACATTTTTGAAAAGAAAGGTCATTAAAAATAAGGTTGCAAAAGTCTTTATATATAACAAATAAAAAATATTTTGGTTATAAAATAATAAGGAATTTATATATTGTAGTATATCATTTAATCAAGATTTTATAAGATGTCCTTAAACATTTCAAAAAACTGTCGTAGACATCTGGGGATTAAGTTGACTTGTTTATTTTGTAATTTCAAAACGAATACTTTTCTTTCATAAGTAATAAGATTTTTTATACCAATTTTGGTTTATTTTCATGTTTTCGAATTTCAGGCTCTTCTATTATTAGGCACTCCTGAGTTGGATTTTACCAGTTAGGTGGAAAGCAGTCTAGTGGGAATACTCATAATTTATAAGCAAGGACAGATAATAATACCCTCAATACTTGTGACCAGCTAATCTCAGAGAATCATTTTATTCGGTGAATACTGCGACTATGACCTGTTTAATGTGCTTTAATCGCAGTGCTAAACGCGATGGATCTTCGATTAAGACGGGATTCGAACTAACTACCTTCCGATAGTAAGAAAGATACGAAGCTACCGTGACCTAATATGCTGAAAAGCTAAAATATTAAATCTGACTATTATGATGCTTATAAAATTGTATGAACCAATCCTGGAAACATCGGAAATGTGTTCGTGAAATGTGATTAGTAATAATTCAATGTAAAAATTATCTATTGATTTTAAATTACTGAAAAATGAAAACCTTTCCTGTAAAATACAATTAATAAAATTCTTTTCATTGTACAGGCAAAAATTCAATATAAAAATAAATCAATATATCCAAATAAAAATAATTTTATTAGAAAGCAATTTTTGCCTGTAAACTGTGCTGCAAACAAATTCTATTCACAAAGTTTATATTTTTTTTACGGAAAAAAAAGAAAAGAAAAATTTTTTTCGCAAAACACAGATTTTTATTGTTTGTTCTTCATATCAAGTGTCGTTAAAAACTGTCATATATGATATAGCAGTGCTAGATGAAAGACTTCAATATAATAAAGACTGGTATAAAATATAATTTGCAACAAAAATCTTTTTTTTTTATGCAAAAAAGAAAAAAAAACTTGTTTTGAGCCTGAACGACCATATGCAATTCAGTTAACTTGCAATTGTTGAATAATTTCAATAGATAATCATTTAAATTCTGTTAAATTTTTTACATTATTTTTTCATTATAAAGGATTTTTTTTAACGAGTTTTATAGTAAATTTTTATCAGGTGAACAATGTTTCTCATTAGACTTTACGCACCATGTGTTCGATTGCATAAATATTTCCAATCAATTTTTAATATTTAATATTCACACACACAAATTTTTTCTTTTTCTGAAAATCATGCTCTGCACACAGCGTTACCTATGATGTATACATTGTTGCTCGACGCCAACATTTTTTTCGCGCCAAATTTGGCTAATTTTCATCGCAAATTACAATAACCTAAGATGTGGGAAATTTCTTGGAAAAACTTCTCCCCAAAAGAATCCCACTGTTTTATGATAGGGCAGGGCATGAACAGCATCCATGTCTAGAAAGCCTTTAACGTTACTTACTCAAGGGCATATCTGTATATGTGAAAATAGAATGATTTCTGTAAATAAAATGCATTGGCATTGTAATTTTATTTGTAATTCATAATATTATAATAATAATATTATGTAATTTTATTTTTAGTTTGTTTAATAACGTTTAAAGATAGATTTTAAGATTGAAATATTATAAATTATTCTGTTGTTAATTTGTTTTGTTATATTATTTACTATGATTTTGAAACTGGATTGAAATTATAACAATGTATTCAAAATTAAATGAAATTAACATAAAATTGTAACTGTTTACAAGTTTACAAAAAATTAACATTTTTCAATATAAAATAAAAAAAATTAATAATTAGAAAACATGTTCATCTGAAAATAACACAGTATTTTGAGACAAATAAGTTAATCATATTTAAAATCGTTTTGTAAATTATATCTGTGAGTTTTTTCATCTAAAGAAGCATTTGGACATTCATTTTTGCATCTTAACTTAAACTAAACTTAAGTAATTGAAGAAAATATAAAAAATGATCTTTAGTCACCCGAGATATGACCAATAAATGTAATATTGGTTGCTTTATAAAAATTTTTATTTTGTTATTTAAAAATTTCCTATAATGTAGTGTCTAATTAGAATTTTAATATAAATTTTGAGTTATTTTTAAGAATTTGGGTTTGTTGTAAGAGTTTCGTCAAAAAACAAAACTCTTTTATAACAAGACCAATGATACTAACAATACAGATATAAAAGTTGTAGATTCATATTTAAACAACGTAATGTTTTCTATTTAGGATTCAATTTTACGTTCACGAATTTTGTCTAAGAAAGTTTTCAAGCGAGGTTCAAATGCCATTACTTTTGATAATAAAGGTTTGAAAATATTAAGAATGAGAAAAGATTAAATTAGATTTTGGCATTATAAAAATATAATTAATAATAGAGGATGTCAAGCCTTATAATGGACCTTTGTTATGTGTAAAATGAAATCTTATATGTGGAAATCAGAACTATAAATTGTTGTTTTTTTCGTTCCGGTTCAATTAAAATAAAATATATCGGTTCAATTCCGCTTTCCGTTCCTCCAAAAATAACGGTTTGCAGTTTACTTTCAAATGAATAATTTTAATTTATGAATATTTTAATACCAATAAAAATATTCATAAATTAAAATTATTCATTTGAAACTGAATCGTAAACCGTTATTTTCTATCATGAACAAAAAATGTAATTCTATCAAAATTAAAAAGATTTTATATTTTTAAATGATCTACTATGTGAATTGATACAATTAACCAGCATATATGATAAAAGGGATGTGTGAAAAACGGTGAGCATTGGTTTTGTTATCCATAACAAATATCGGATTTCATAACTAAATTCATGATTATGTCGATTCATGTATTCTCATCGATTGTCGCTCACATGGTGCTCTGGACTTTGCAATAATAATGTAAAAATATATTTACATATTCAATTAACATATAAAAATTGCCTATAATTGTTCAAATATTTTCTAACATGGTTTGACTGAAATTATTTCTGTTGTAGAATGTGTAAAACATATAAAAAAGAATGCAAATAATAAATATAGATATACAATTAAATGTGAAATAGTGCCATCAATTAATGGGGATAAGACCTGTTTATAATGAAATATCGTAAAGTATACAACTTGATACTTTTTCTTGACATTGTAATCATACTTATATGTAAATCAAACAAACCTTCATTACTAATAAATTTAAACCTGATTCAACGTTAACTTCTCTAACGGAAGATGCCCAAACCGTCACTGCAATCTTATTCAAGAGTCCGAATAGATAATTTTATTCTCTTCCTAGAAGTTATTTAAATTATAAAATATTTTATTAAATTATAGAAAATATTGATAAGTGATGATTACAGCATCAAAACGACTGAAGATATATCGAACTCAGTAAACTCTCCAAAAAAAAGTAGCAGAATAAATCTTTATCTGATTGCCAAACAAACTTATGAGTTCAGTCGAAAACCTAGGACAACATTTGAATTTTAATTTGGAAAGCAATTGAGTTTCGGCAATTTCTTTTATATATTGGATCTGTTTGCTTAAAAAAATTATTGGCTAAAAAAATTTATAAGCATTTTTTATTCTTTTCAGTAGCAATAATAATTTTATGTTCAGATTTACAGTGTAAAAGAAATGGTAAACTTACAACAGATTTTTTTAATTTGTTAGTTAAAAATATCTCAAAGTACTATGGGGAATCATCTTTAGTGTACAATGTACATTCTTTAATTCACCTTAACTCAGATGCTGCTAGATTAGGCCCTCTTGACACATTTAGTGTATTTCCATTTGAAAATTTTATTTATTCCATTAAACGTTTATTAAAAAAGAGCAATCAACCATTACAACAAGTCATAAAAAGATTATCAGAATGTCAACAACATATCAAAATAAAAAAATTTAATTCAAATATTATTGAACCAGCATCATCTCCAAAGCATAAAAGAGGGCCATATGAAAAATTAAAAGGCATTTGCTTTTACAAAATAAGAACTC
Source organism: Latrodectus geometricus (assembly GCA_026290005.1). Lineage (NCBI taxonomy): Eukaryota > Metazoa > Arthropoda > Arachnida > Araneae > Theridiidae > Latrodectus > Latrodectus geometricus. The sequence goes on from JAPDSC010039171.1 coordinate 812,573, forward strand.
CAGCACATGTTCTTTCTACAAAAAAAGTTTTTGTCATCTATCAATGAAAGATGGTAGTATCGTTAAATTTGTAAATTTTGTGAAGACCAATAATAGCGAAATATATGTTATTGGTAAAAAATATATAAAAAGAAGTTAGTTTTTTTTAATCAACCTTATGATTCTGCAAATTTGTCAATTTTTGAGGTTTCACGTTTATCAAAAAAATTATTTACCTACTCTGTTAAAGAAGTTATTTCCAAAAATGTTTTTCTCCCATATAAAGATAACTTTGTATCTTTTCCTCTTTTACATTAAAAGTAAAAATTTTGAAAGTAACATTTCTAGAAATTAAGGCACTTAAAAATCAAGTATATATTGAAAATCGTAATTTTGCTTATTATCACTGCACAAATATAATTTTTATTAAAATATTTAAATTTTATTTTGATTTTGTGAATAAAAAGTAAGCTTTTCTTAAATTTATCATAATTTTTTTGCTTTAAAGCAAATGCCTTTTTTTATATTCCTATAACATTTAATTTTTAAAAAGAAATTTTCGTTTTTATATTCCTATAACATCTAATTTTCAAATAGAAAACATTGAAAAAGAATGGTAGACATCTGCAAAAAATTTGCTCTCGTCGAATTCATAGATGAGAAAAATGTCCTTTTTGTTGTACCAACAACTTGGTTTTTCAGTGAAGAAAATATCATTCTGTGCTCATGGCCACCATATAAGGACATCAATAAGATCAGAAATCTAACAAGAAAAGATGCCAAGCCATTGGAAACTTGGGAAAAATTTAAGGTGAAAGTTGTTTACCAATAATGCAAGTTCATACATCACTATTATTATTTATTTTACTATCACTTTTAATATCGAACTTTAATATATGTAAAATAATTTTTTGTTTTAAACTTAGAAATACCTGTAATTTTATAACTTGAAAAAAAATTTTTTTTCTGATGAGCTTTTAATAGGTTATAATACTCGATTCCTTTTAATTTTTGAGATTGTTTAATAGTATTTTGATCTAAAGCGTGCACATCAACTTACTCTTGTGTGTACCAGCAATTGAATAGTGAGAGGCATTTTTCTTTCAAGCAGAAGGAAAGTACATAGATAAATAAATTCTTAAAAGGACAACAATAATTAATTTAAATTAATTATTTTGTATAATTTATATAATGAATATGAGTAGATAAATAGGAAAGCAACTGCTTAGACATATTTTCATTAAAGCATTCTAATTTATTGTCATTTTTAATACAATAGTGATAAAAGCGTTCTATTTATAGCAATTTCTTTCTCACTTTTGATAAATTATAATTGGATTAATAATTTTAAATATTTAATTTCAGCAAACTATGAAAAGACTAATAAAAAATTGATGCATTATCGCTATGACAGTGACATTAAACCGATTTCGGCAGATACTATTGAAGGTCTTTGCAACAAAAATATGGATTTAGAAGCTCAGACGAATTCAAAGGAGATGTGCGATAAATATAGAAGTAATGAAGGTTTGTTTGATTTACATATAAGTATAATTACAATGTCGAGAAAAAGTATCAAGTTGTATTCTTTACGATACTTCATTATTAACAGGTCTTATCCCCATTAATTGCTGGCACTATGTGATAAATAATAAATATAGATATACAATTAAATGCTAAAACATTTAATTTTATATATATATAGTTATTATTTTGAATTATTTTTTATTTGTTTTACACATTCTACTTATATACAAGGGTAAAAAATTAAGCTCTTTCATTCGGATATTTCATTATTTTTTTATTTCATTAATTATTTCTGAGTATATGACTTTTTAACCTTAAAAATGTAAAATATACATTATAAATTGTAGGCATTTTTCTATTATAATCTTGAAAATATAATAAAACATAGGATTAAAAAATAATCAGACACTTAATATTGGAGACACAGAGTTCTCCAATATTATTCAATTAAAACTTCTTTGAAATGGTTCAATTATTTATCCCTATTTTCAATAAAACTCTTTTTTCATATAGACAGATGCTAATATTAACATGTATATGTATCCTTCTAGTAATGATGAAATCCTTAATACAGCATCATCTTTGAGTTGAAAAAAGATGTTCAAAAGAATACGATGCTTTTGCAGTCCCTACTTTCTAATACAGTTATTCCTGAACAGGAGAGTGTATTACCTATTAAAAGTTTTGATGAACTAAAAGCTGTAGAAGAAAGACTCAAAGACATCGAAGAATTTAGTAAAATGGTAAAAATATTACTTTAAAAATCTTGACTTTTTAGTGTGTACAATACATGTATTACACATAATGAAACCTCAAAATGTTGTTATCTAAGATTTTAATAATTAATTATGTAATAATTCTAAGAAAACTACTACATAATTTAACTTATATAAGTAAAAACGTTTATTTTTTCAAAATATGATGAGTGAATATATTACAATAAATATGAATTAAAGATCTGTTTGCCGCCCAACCTGTCTAGTGGTTAGCGTACCTGACTACAAATGGGTGGGACCTGGGTTCGAATCCTGGCTCGGGCATGGATGTACTTTCTCTCTCTTTCTTGTCTTTGTCCTTTCTTTGTGTGTGTGTGAATGGTTGCCTGCCCTATAAACGGGTACCTATGGCATTTGTGTACTGAGGAAGTCGGGCTCCACACCAAATATGGTTCAGTTGGAAAAGTGGAGCAGCGCACCCAATATTGCCAGCCCGGCTGGCACACGACAACAAAATTTTGTTTTAGTGTACTAAAATTTAAACGCATTAAAGCTAAAAATATTTTCATCATCTAATTCCATATTTTAAATTAAATCTGTGTATTTAAAGTTTAAATTTTCTAAAAATTTTAATCGGGTAAAATAAATAAATGTAGCTAAAAAAGAAGTCATTTTGGTTAATTAAACTTACAACTATCTAGATAGGAATACTATCCATAGGTTTTTAGATGTTTCTGATTTTTTAACAGGTAATGAAGTGATTGATTTAAAAAAATGATTAAAAAATATTTTTCTTTAGGTGAAAATTTTGGCCATCTTTCCTGGTAAAGATGAAAATGAGAGCACGAGAAAAATATTATCAAAACTGATTATCAATAATTTTGCACAAAAACTGAACTGGAATGGCAGCGTTCAGAAAACTTTTATTCAGGAATTCAAGAAACGTTTGCAACTGATTTCTGGTAATTAAATAGAATTTTCATTTTAAATAATTATTCACATTTTGATTACTTTTTTTTATTTATTACATTGAATTTTCCTCAAAATAATTGAAAATTTATTGATCAATTTTAACTTGCTATGTTATAATTTATGCCATCCGGGCAGTTTTATTTACTGATCATACAGAATTTCTGCTTATGTAAAATTATCGACTAAAAGTTTATCACTCTGGTTCTCAGTTTCTAGGTTCTATTATCTTTTTTTATTCATGGTTGTTATTAGTTTATATTTTCTATATATTATAATGGTATTTCTTCCTGAACAATTTAGTCCTTATGTGTACATAATTTATTGTCTGTTTAAAATTAAAGCAAAGTATTGTAAAACTTATCTGCTTTTTTATGCTTGTCTTAAGAATTCCAGATTTTTAAACTTTACATGACAATTTTATTGCTGTACTCAATTTGATCTGTTTTACCTGGTTTATAATTTGTCAATTAATGATCTCTTTTTGCATACAAGGACGGATTGGGCTAATATCTCTCTCTCTCTCTCTCTCTCTCTACAGTAAAAATTGGACTACACCACTAGTTTTAACATTAAGAGGAGAATCAAAACCATGAACAGTTGAATTCATGACTAGTTCATATAACTATTTAAATCATTGGCTTGTTATGTGTTGATTGTAAATTTAAATACATGTTATTATTTTAAATGTAAAAATAATTATTTTAGGTTCTCTTTATTTTTAAATATAATATTTTGAAATAATAATTTACTTGATTTTTATGTATATTTTCGTATTAAACTCTTTTAGCAATGAATTGAAAATTGCTAATAGAAATATTATTGTTATTGTTGTTGTCGTGTGCTCCACTAGAAATATTATTAAAAAAAATAAATAAAAGTAACTGCCAAATCTAATAGAATATAATTAATTTTTTTAATAAAAATGAACAGTAATACTTAGATAACTCCATTATCAGTTTACTACAATATGAGCTTGAAATTCATTTTTGTATAGTTGTTTTAATAGATAAAATTAAATATAATTGTGTGAGTGAAATAATTATGCAAAAATAAATATTATAGTTGGAATCTTGTTTATTTTGATTTATGAGTCTTATAGAGGTAACTAACTGTTTGTGTCATTTTACTATCCTATGTTTCTTCCCCTCATTTTTTAATATTAACTTCTGGAATTTTTATTAAACATGAAAGTTTTATTTCTGTAATGTAGTTACATATAAACTGATTTCATTACATTTTATTCTTCTCTTAAAATACTTCAATCTGTTGAATTGTAAGAACTGGTGCTTATACGTGTTAGAATGGAAGGAAATATTGCCAAAATTTAAGTAAATAGTGAGAAATTCAAATATTAAAACATTTCTTTCATGTTAAAAAAAATATAATGAAAAATATTTATGACTGAAATTTAAAGCAGTATACCGCTTTAAACATATTCATCAATATGATGTAAAAAGATAATTTTTAAAACTTACATAAACATGAAAATCTCAATTTATTCCATTGGGAAAATTGTATTATTTTTAAAAATGATATCAATAAATATGGATCAAACAAAAAATAATTTACTGTTAAAATTATCTTTATTAAAGTTCCTTCTTTTCTGCAATTAAAATTTTTCTGCTCTTTTTTTTTTAAATAATTTAGAAGTTATTTTTTAAAGATTACAAAAAGTAATTTGAATTTATCACTTTTATCAATTGAGTTGTATTTTTATTTTCAGTAAGTGTTCGACAGCGAAGAGAATATTCAAATATTTCCCAGCACAAAATGGAAGAATATGTGAAAAATTGGCGGCGAAATGCTTCAGATCAGGAAGGAGGAAGGAATAAAAGAAGAAAACTTTTAAACTGAAAACTGTAAATAAATAATAAGAATTCATTCATAAGTGAAAATAAAAAAATATTTTATACTGGATCCCGTCTTGTTCTAAACCATTATTAATAAAAAAAATTATTATTATGTGACATAATATATATTTAATCTAAAAAAATTCAGTAATAAATCATTGAAACAAATGTCTTAAAATAATTAAGTTTGAATTTTATGTATATTTACATGCTCAAAATTTAGCAATGGATTGAAAATTGCTTATAAAAATATTAAAAAAAAAAGTAACTATTTAAAAAAATAATCTGAAGAAATCAGAATAAAATTATTATAAATAATATACATTTTTATGTATAATTTCAAAAATAATATGAACAAAGTAAAAATGATTCTAAATAACATTTATATAAATAAATTCATGATAAAACACTATTTTAAAAATAAATCTAATAAAATATGAAAATTCATTTCAGATTAATAAAATTATTAAAATTTAATAAAAATGAGCTGTAATATATGGGGGCTATTAATTTATTTCAAGTTTAATAATAATGAACTGTATTATCTGGGGACATTATCTGCTCATTATAGTGAGAGTTGGACATTCATTTTTTAAATTGTTTTAGTTTATATATAATTTTTTTTATGAAATAAATGTGCTTTTAATGTCACTTGCTAATTAAGGAAAACTGCTTTTCTTAATAACCAAAACAAATTCAGTTTTAATTTGATGGGATATTATCTTCACAACATATAAACTATAAGCAGATAAAAATGAATAAATACTTCATTTTTATTTGTAGAAACAAAGTATAAGTTAAAACTAGCTCCACGTCGGTAAGAGCGGCCACTGATGGCCAAACGTCACAGGCAGGCAGGCAGGTCACAGGGCAGATGGATAACCGTGTACGGCAATTACATGGGCCATACACGGCCAATACGGGATTGCTGGCCAACCAACGTTGGGCCCGCAGCGGACCGTATTGCCGGCCTACCATCAATGACAACGACCACTTTATTGACGGAGCAGGTGAGACCAAATAGTGGCGGGCCGGAGCTGGCCAAGACGGCTCACAGCAATGGCCCGATGAATACCCGGCATGTTTGTGTTTGCTGGGTAGAACTTGCTAAAATAATATTATATATTAATAAATAAATCTAATATTGTATAGTAAGTTCAGTATGTTTCTGAAAACAAATTATTGAAATCAATTCATATTGTAATATTTCCTTATAATGTATGTTCTTTTGACAGTTGAATATTTTTTTGGGGTTCCTTTCTGACTTTTTTTAAAATACATACTTTACCTCTAGAAGGAGAAATTCCAATCATGAAGATATTCTACTGTTATGGACAATTTTGTTTTTAATATCAGATCTGATAGTAAAAATGAAAATTCTTTCATAGTTTATTTTACACTACTGAAAGAAATAAGATACTTGTGGATGGGCAAGTAACTTATAACTTCATTCTGACTAAAATGCAACCCTCATTTGAAAAGCAGAAAACAAAATTTAGAGGCAAATACTAGTGGCTGTTTGATCATTGATTTTGACATTTCTCACTACAGTTAAAAACATTTTAGCGTTTATGTTTATTATAAGAAATTCTTTACTTCATTTTACAACCCAAAGTGTTCGCAATATACTTTATGGAGTTTAGTCATTTTATTCTTTAAAACGCATGTATTAACAAATAACATATTTTATTTAAATTTATCAATGAAGGAAAAATTTTACTATTTGTTTTTTGGTGTTTGGTACATATTTATCAATATCCTAATGGGTTAAAATAAAAAAAAAATTGAATAAACCAATATAATTGAACTAATAAGAATTCAATGGTTTAAAATTAAGACAATTTTTACTGCAAGAGAACTTATATTAGTGATCTTAATTTAATGTATCAAGAATTACACTATTTATGAATGCTTTCCCTTTGTTGCCCATTTATTAGTAAACAAGTGTACCATAAAAATTATATTTTTAAGCTTTAAATTGATTATTTAATATTTAACTTAACATTTTTTTTTATTCTTTTAATGTTTTCCATGACATATTATTAGCAGGAAGAGTTTCATTGCTTTTCATAAAAATGTTTAAATGAGTAAACATTTCCAATAAAATGCCTTTGTATTATATTTTATTCAGTGCTCTAAAATACCTTTAATGTTTCACAATATCAAATTTAAATTATTAGGTTTTAAATACTATAAAATTTAAATTAAGTCATGATAATTAAAAATAATATGAAGTAACAAGTATACACTACTTTAATAAAACTGAGTTTTAATATTTTTTTCATTATATTTGGTAATAAATTTTTAAATTTTGTATGTCATTTTTATTAAATAGAAACATAACCCAGTATAAAATCTGCATAAATATTGAAGACTTTTAATTTATTTAAGCAAAATGATTTATAAACAATTATTCCCCAAAATGTGGTAATTTTAAGCAGTTAAATTTTTTTGCATTGAAATCAATATCATCATTCTAAAACTAAATTTGCTGTTTTAAAGTTGAAAACTGCATAATTGATAGTTGACTTTGAACTATCAGAACAATATGAAAATAAACCATTTCTTGTAATTATTTCCGTTTGCCAAAAAGAAGGAGAAACTTATTCTGTTTTAAAAACCTCTGGCGATATAAGTTGCCCAAGTTGCTGGTGCATGTACAAATTGCTGCTGGAGTGAAAAATGGTGAGAACTAAATATTTCAACTGTGCAACTGTAAAATAATTCTGAAATATCACTGGATAATGAGTGAGAATTGGCGCAACTCGAGATCTGACATCACCTATAGCAGGGATGGCCAAACTTTTGGGATCCGTGGTCAACTCCACATTTAAAAAATCGAAGGCTGTCTACCAATGGCAGAATATGTTTATATATTTATTTTCGGTAACAGAAAAAATGGTACATTATTTAATTTTTCTTTATAAAAAAAAAAAAAAAAAAAAAAAAAAAAAAAAAAAAAAAAACCCACTAAGTATTTACAAAATAAAAATTTACTGACGAAAATAATCAAAGTATTCATATACATAAAAATTGACCATCCAATTCCCATTGTTTAGATGAAATTTGACATTGTAAATCTGCGACAAGTTTATTATATTGTAGCTGATACGAGCTTATTGCAATGCGTAAACACGAAATTATATGTTCATCTTTTAAACGCGACCCATGTTTAGTTTTTATGGCGTTCATGGTTGGAAAAGCAGATTCGCAAAGATACGTCGACCCAAAGAATGATTTCAAATACAAAATCAATTTCTAAATATTTGTAAATGTTTCCTCAGAAATTAATTTCCAAAAATCAGTATCGCTAGATACTGGATTTAAGAAATATATCGCATTTTAATTTAATAATTTCTTCCTCGACCGTGACTGAAGTGGTATCTATTAAATGTCCTATTTTTTTAGATAATCCATCAATGTTGACATTTTCATTAAATGGAAATATCATAAAATTGAATATTTCTTCCAACCTAAATAAGTCAGTGAATCTTCTTTCAAATTCTTTAAACAAAACATCTAATCGTTCAGCGAAATCTTCGAAGTCTCGATTTGGATTATGGATGCACTCTTCCTCCATGTTTTTGAAGTTTCTCAATTCATGTTTTCTTAATTGAGACGCATATCTTTTTATCGTTTCTTTGAAAGTTTTAATCGCACTCATCATGTCTGTTAAACATTTATTCTTTCCTTGTAGATTTAGGTTTAAGTTGTTAAGTTTTGCACTGATATCGCAGAGAAAAGCTAGTTTCACGAGCCATTTCCCATCTTCCAATTCAGTAATATGCTCTCCTTTTATTTGTAGAAAATTTCTTATTTCTGGCAACAGAATACGAAATATTTTTTAAAAAGCACCACGGCTTAGCCACCTCACGTCTGTGTGCAATAAGAAATCTCCGTACTCTGATTCAGTTTCTTCCAAAAGTACCCGAAATTGTCGTTTCTGAAGACTTCTTGAACTAATTGAATTGACGATTTTAAAAGCAATTTGCATTATATCATTAGACTTAAGAGTTTTTGAACACAATACCTGTTGAAGGATAATGCAATGATAGCTGGTAAAACTGGGAATTTCCTCATCATTATTTCAAAAGGCAATAAAACCAGTTCGATTCCCGACCATTGTTGGAACTCCATCTGTTGTAATAGAGATCAATTTATATATTGGTAATCCTGTCTTATCAATAAATATTCTAAATGAATTGTATATATCTTGTCGCCTCGTTTGTCTTTCAATGGAATTATAGTTAATAATTCTTTTGAAGTCATATCTTCGAAAACCATTCTCACAAAAAGGCATAACTGTGCAATGTCACTAATATCTGTGGATTCATCAAATTGAAGTGATAGGAACTTACAAGCTTTTGAATCGTCATTTAATAAATTTTCCAAATTATTATTCATAGCTTCAGTCCGTCACATCACATTGTTACGTGACAAAGAAATATTATTTATTGACGATATATTATTTCAGATTTGTTTTTAAAATCGTGGAAAAGCACTTCCCCCACTTTAATGAAAGCTTCTTTTATCAATTCTCCATCTTCGAATGGTTTTTTTCGCTTTGTCAAAACTTCTGTAATTTTAAACGATGCCAATGTTGCTGCTTTAGCTTTGGTGCTTGGTTTCGTAAATACCGATTGCTGTAAATGTAAATTCGACTTTAATTCATGCACTTTAACTTTTCGAACTTCACTGCCGATTGGAAAGTCTGTAGCGTATTTTAAGTGCATGGTTTTAAAATGTCTTTCAACGTTTGCTTTTTTTGGTAATGCCACACTTGAGTTACATATGAGACAAACACATTTCTCCTTCACCATAACTAAAAAGAAATCCTCTTCCCACTCATTGTGATAATGGTATGTTTCACTTCTCTTAACACTGCAGGTGCCTGGCTGAGTCATTTTAGACGGGTTGTTGAAAAACAAATTCAACAGTTTCGAACAACAGTTCGAACATTCAACAGTTTTGAAATAAATTCGTATCAGAGCGATAGGAAGCGAGCGGCCTGCCACGTAAGACGATTAACTTAGAAGTGAAACTAAACGGACAGAAGTGATGGGTAGACTAGACGACTATGCGTGTCGCTATCATGCGCCGGCTACTGGATATAATCTAAGCATCCCACTTAGTTAAATTGTTTCGGTTTAATTCCACTGAAAAACGAAAAATTCAGTGCCTTACTTTGCACAGTTAGTTTTAGGTTTTAAAGCAAAAACTGAAGTAAATTTTTATTTTAAATAATTCATTAATTCTATAACATAAGTCATAAATTAAATTGTTAATATCCGAGATCACTATCGGAATGGTCGCGCGGACTACCATGTCTTCGCGGTCGACGTCTTGACCATCCCTGACCTATAGAGTGCTTCCACACGGGACGTCTATATAAAGACGGAACTCCTATAGAAGTTGCTTCCACGGGAATAGAGGCAACTCTAATGTAATAAGTCTTCATCACACGTCGCTAACGTGGTGTGAATGTTTCAAGAAATATTAATATATTGCTATAAACTTAAATATTTCCAGATATCCACACATTACTTTTTTCGGGGAGTTAAGGAGAAGACATTGTTTAGATTTTGGAAAAAAATTTTAAGCAAATAAAAATTTATTCTGACTGTTTCATTTGATATTAAAATCAAAACAAACATGCAGCATTAATCAATTTATTATATCAATCCATCAAAGATGGATAGCTAAATCAGTTATTTTCTAATAACTAGTTATCAACATTATGTTCCATAAAAATATTGTCCCAAAAAGCATTATAAAATAACGGTTTTGATTAAACTTATCACGTGATAGAGATGATCATTATTTAAGGGAATTGTTATTCAGGAACCTTATCACTTAAGAACCGTTTAACAAATAACGCGTTTTTGTGAAATTATGTTATTAAGATAACGTTTTTTTTTCCTGCTGAGCTGTTCAAATCGTTCAGTTATTGGTAATTTCTTATTAAGTCGTTACGGTATTGTTGAACGTTTATACGTTTCGTTATTTTGGAACTTCAGAAACGTTAAAGAGTTCTCCTTATTTCGGAACTCGAAAAAAGTTATTGTTGATTTAGTTTCGAGATTTCAAGATTCTCGTCAAGTTTTCGAGATTCTCGGGAATCCATTTTCCATATTCTTCCTTGGTGGATCATTGTGTTGCGTAGCCGAAGGTGACAATAAGTGTCACCTTCGGCTCTCTACTGCAGAGGAGGGGGAGGGGTTAATTGTTGAAAAGCGGGTATATGAAAAAATAGATTTCACGATTTTTTATATAAATAAATACGATGAAAGCATTCGTGGAAATGAGAATTCTTGCTTATCCATTTTATGCCAATATTGTGGGAGAATTTTATTCATTTTCCGCCTTTTATTAATTTTGTTGGAATTTTAGTTTCATCTATGTGAATCTTGTGAATTTTAGCAAAATTTTTATTAGGCAGAAATATTTTTTTCAAACTCGAAATTATATTCAAAAATTGAAACAAGTGTGAAATATTCTAAATTTAATGTCAAATTTCGAGACGAAAATTATTAATTTTTATAAATTATAATATGTCAAAAAATGAATCTTATTCGATTAAATTTGAAATATATTTTAAAAATTTGTAGAATCTAAAATTATTTTTTGATATTATATTTTTTATTATTTATTTAAAAAGAATTATATAATGATATTAAAATAACAATTAATATGAATAATATTTTAATTATTGTAAATAATATATTGTAAAATTGATTATAATATAATAACATTTTTAACGTAATTATTTTACATGTATTGCAATATAGAAAATATTGCAATATAATACTATATAAATATTGCTATACAATAGATGCAATATCGAAAATTTATTTCAGGTATTCCAATAAATGAATTGCATTATGTTTTTGCAAAAGGCTTTTTATAAAATTTGTATTGATATAAAAATTATTATTATTCTAACTTTCATCACATCGTTTGTTAAGTAATGAGCATAATTTTTAAGAAGCCTGAAAATAAATAGTGCTTTATATAATTATTTTAGATAAACTGTATAGTAAATTAATAACTATTGTGTTTATTTATTATATAATTTACCTTATTGATTACATTTTTAATTTTATATAACTGAAAACAAATTACCAAATATTAAATTCTATATATACATAGAAACATTCTGAAATGTCAGTTAGTAATTTTGAATTATACTATTAGGTGTTTGAATAAAAGGTTGGCCTAGTTATAATTGAAGATATTTCACAACAGTATTTATTAGAAGCTTTATGTTAAACATCTTCATTTTAAAATAACTTTTCTTCATTAAATCTTAGATTCATAAAAATTACAACCATATAATAACAAAATGTAATAAGTTCATGAAAGAGAACTTTTCCATGTGTATAAATGTATATTCAGAGAGAAATAGAAATTTTAAAGTATTCATAAAATAAGTTTTATAAAATGACCAGCGCATTTAAATCTCTTTAGAGAATAACAGTAAATTATCTATAAATAGTTTGATTGAGTACGAAAATATTTCAAAGGCACAATTGAAAAACAGTATTTCTCAAGTCTCAGGCATAAAACTTAGAGATAGTTCTGGGGTAAATTAAAACTAAGTACTAGTCCGTTGTCAAAATTTTAGACAACTGATTTTCTTACATGAACTAATTCTTGATTCAGAATTGATTATATAATTCATACTTTGTCATAAAGATTTATTTTTCATATACAGTACATAAGTAAATAAATTTCTTTGATATTATACAAAAAAATTTCATAAGAAATTGAAGAGAAAAAAATATTTAATAAATCAGTTTATATAAAAAAAACTATAACTTCTTAACACTTCATATTTTCATTTTCGTCATGAGAAATAACATATGAAGATTCACATTTTACAAGTTAATCGTAGTCTAGAAATCATTGCTTAATTTTAAAATTTTAGCCCTATATGCACATTACAATATA
>JAPDSC010039176.1:0-13631 GCA_026290005.1 Latrodectus geometricus
AACTAGCTAAGAAAATAAAGTTTTGTATTGATTGAACTACTTTTTTGTAAAAACTACAAAACTTTCCTAACTACGTTTAAACATAATTAGCTTCTCCCTTTGGAATTGTTTTACTAAATTATGAAATAAGATTTTCACTCTTATATACTAAAAATAGATTTTGACTTACTTATTCTTAATGTATATAAATAATTATTATACTTTTAAAATATAAAAAAAAACATTGAGAAAATTGAAATTATTTTTATACTTTTAAAGCAAAAGATGACTGATTAAATTATATTTTGTTTGAATAGGTATTCAAAAGATTTTCCCTGATATGTTTATCAATAAATTTTTTTTATTATAAATGTTAATCTAACTTTTCAAACCTAAGTATTGCTGTTAATATAGTTAACGATCCTATTATTATATATGAGTTTGTATTTTTTATTCAGTGGAATTTAGGAAATTAGGAGTTTGTATTTTTAATTCAATGAAATTCTATTTTTATTACAGATATGAATACATATTTATTTTATAAATTGTTGTTATTTACTTATTTATTTCTTGAAAAGAAATAATTTACTGCTTAAGATATAGTTTTTAGGAAATATATGATTTAGTACAGTTCACATTATTTTTGAAAAATTTATAAGCTATTAGATAATCTTGCCTTGCAGGATAATATTATCATTTTTCTCTAACATTTTTTTAAAGATATATAAAGTAGAATTTAAAATGATACACAGAAAACAAATTTCTCCTTCTAGTATATTTAGTGATTGTTTTTATAGCACAGATTTGTTTCTTCTAATTTGCATATTTCATCAACCATCAAAATATTAAACTTGATGTTTAATATTTTGAATATCTACTCAATTTGTTTATTTTCTTTCACCTAAATTCGCATTCAATTTATCTAACTGCATCTGATATACCTTTTTTATTGAAAAAAATAATTATTTTATTAAAAGTTTTTCGAACTTTTTAGTGAATACTAAAATGTTCCTTTTTCATGATGATTACCTTCCAAATTGTTTAAGGTTTAAATGTTAAAATTTTTCCATTTTTAACTAGCGTGTATTAGACAACAATTTAAGTACAAATTAAGAAAATATCAGGAAGTTTGTTGGTTTAATTTATAATAAAAACTTGCTTTAAACTTCTTTATTACTTGTTTTTCATCAGCTTCTAATTGTAATTTAACAGTATAAATTTATGTATACGCGACATAAATAAGACTTTGTAATTTACTATTCATTTGCAGGAAATTGGTTGTTGATTATTATTTTGCGAATATTAGTTATAAGTGCTTAATAATATTGATTTTAAATTACATGTCAAACTAGAAATTTCAATGTCACAAAGAAAAAGTTTTGATGTAAATACTTAATTACATTCTCAAAACACACCTTGATATTTTCATTAAATAATAAGAGATATTCTAGGTCCTAAGAAATCACTCTCTTTCAACCTGTAATCTAGCTCAATAATAGTTACAATAATGGTGTAGGAAAATAAATAATCCCATTTCTGTATCCAACAGCTAACAGTTTTTAGATGAATTAATTTATTTATGTGTAGTGTCAAAGTTTATAAGTATTTTCTTAAATTTTTTTTATAGATTTTTAAGAATATGCATTATAAAGCATTCTCGTTTAAGTTGTATGTAACGCTATTTTTATAAAAGTAGGTCTTATGTTACGCTGTTCCTCAAAATTAATATAAAATATTAATAAACTCTATTTATAAGATAGTCAAGCTATCAGACAAGTAGCGTCTATCTCTTTAGAAATATCAACCTCCTTGACTTTGTAAGTGTGTGATCACAGTTATAAAATTTATAAATTGCAATTTTTAAACAAATATTTTGTAGTTCTCAAAGTATACACTTATGAAGTCTAAAAATTTAGTAATCACACAGTTCTTGTATTGTATAAAATTATTATTGAAGACGAAATAAAATAATATAAAATTCTAACTAAAGTAATTAATATTTTTATAGATTTCTTAATTTTGCTGTAAGGTTTCAGTGAAATTTTAAGCTTCAAAAATCTTGATATGGTAAATTTGCACTGCTGCTTCAAACAATGCTAAATTATAGACTGATAGATTGTTAAGAAACTAAAATTATAATTAGAATACAAGTTAAATACAGTTCATTTATGCATTTTAATGCAAAATATTATGCCTACTTATTATAGATTTTAATGTCAAATTTGCATTAGAATTTAATAATTTCATAATTTTTATCTTCATAAAGTGCTTATATATTATTTAGAATCATCTGATAAAAATAATGTGATACTGAAACATCATAAGGATATCATTTTATACATGTTTAGATGTTCACAATCCTTCAAAAATGCCTGATTTTTATCATTAAAAGAAAATTAAAATAAATTTTAGGCATTGAAACCTAAAAAATATTCAGAATTGTAATTATCTTTATGCAATAAGCTGTCTTCAGAAAGGATTATTGATTATCTAACAATAAAAAACGTATAAAGGAAATAAGTATAATCTACTCAAAGGCAGTCAAAAAGTTTATTGGACCATAGAGAAAATATACTACGTTAGGGAAATGTCATAAAAGTATCAGCTGTCTTTCTTGAAATAAAGTTACTTCACAAATATTGTGATTCTTATCTAAGAAAAGAAAACGTTAGATTCGCTGTAGTTTTGTTTTTAAGAAGATTCCTTAGAATTTTAAGAAGAATTCTTTTTGTCTTATGGTTATAAAAATATTTGGTTACTGAAAATCTATAGTTAAAGTTTTTTTTGTCTATATACATAGTAAAACTATGTTACAGAGTGCTTGTTTGAATTTGTGAATGATTGTACAGAATAGAAGGAAATTGATATCAGGACCTTGGTTTTGGATTAGTTAAAAGCAAGCTATATTTGGATTTAAAATTTTATGAATAATTTAAAGAGTAAATAATGTTGTTTTCTTAAACTCATTGTAAAGTTACTTATAGATGAAATAATTAATTTAAATTAAAAATACTTTTTAAGATCTTCAAACCTCGCTTCAGAAGCACAGATGTACAATTCATTCCGCCATTTTAAAATTGTTATTTACTTATAAAAGACTATTGCAAACAGATAATATACCCTGAATCGGATTTCCTTTATTTCTTAAGAGCATATAATTTTTTTTTAAAAAATATTAATAATATTTTTTGATTTTGAAAAATTATTGTTTTTGCCCACTGCAAAGAACGTGTTTAAAACTTTCCCAATACGCTGCAAGTCTAAAATCTGTGGGAATGTTATTGAAGGGAGTCCCAATTTCAGTAAATATAATTTCGTAACCAAAGGGAATTCTAAAGAATTTCTCTTTTCATTCGATTTAATTTCAGCCGGTGTATCAGACAGACCTCGTTTCATCATGAAAAACAGATATACAAACATAACTTGTAAATAGAATACATCTTTAAAAGGATAAATCGCATTTTATTTCTTAAGCTAGGAATAAATTTTTGCTGGAAAGATTAGGTCAATAAAAGCTGGCGAGATTTTTGTTTATTGGTATAAAAACTTTCACAGTAGGGCATAAAATTATCTTCGATATATATGCGAAATAATATTTAATACGACTAAGATAAATATAAGCAAAAACCAATTGACACGAAATGAACTTTGAAAAAAATAAATAAAATTGAGACTGAAATAAGAAAAATCAAAGAGAAAGGAAAATGAATGAAGGAACAGATGAATGAAAGCTTAATGAAAATTTAAATAATATTTTTTTTAAAAATTATTTACCCAAATAACTATTAAAGAAAACTATCTGAAATATACTGTTAATTTAAAATATAGTGGCACATTTATTTTATTATTTTTTAAAGAAACGAATATCAATATTGAGTATACTTATTAATAAGAATAAATATTATTTTATTTTCTGTTTAATAAATATTAATTATTTAATAAACATTTTAGTAAAAGTGAAAAATTAAAAAAAGTAATTAAATTTTAACTGGAAAAGAAACATGTATTTATTAAGAGATTTTGTGAATATGGCCATTAATAATGTTAGCTTTTTGCAAGTTTATATTTAAAAGTATGCTCTTATTTTTTAATTTTTTTATATATTTTGTACTTTATGCAAGGGTTATTAATTTTATATGCTTTCTTATCTCCAATAATTTTAGCAGTATTCCTATTTTGTTTTTAAAAATGGTGATTTATGTTTCTATGAAGTCTGGACAAGCATCTTTCATAATATCTTTTTATATCTTTGACGACATGAAATCACAAGAATATATTTTAACATTTGCTTATCTTGAGGTATTAATGTTAGAGTAAAAAAATGTGGAATTTGTTTTTGCGAAATTGCAAACATGTCAAGAATATTGGATATTAAGAATTCAGATGAACTAAACATGTATTAAAACATAAGTATCGATTCTTTAAACCATATTGCTTAATTTGTGTAAGACTTTTAAGAAACTTCTTACACATATCAATTGAAATAAGGTTTCTAATATCTTATAAAATATCGTTATTTAAATTAATAGAAATAAACAAATAATTACGAGCAGGGAACAATAATTACGAGTAACCAAATAATTTTGAGTAATAGAAAAATAGAGTTACTTTTCATAAAACAATGTGTATAATTTCATGAAAAAGGAAATTCATTTTAAAAGAACTATAATAAAGATGATTAGATATCTTATAGAAATATTCTAAAAGATATCGATTCATCATTATTTATAGATATAAGGTAACAAAGAAAAGGAAAATATATATGAAATTAAAAATATATTAATTGATATTTTAAATTATTGGAATATCCTTCAAGAGGCATATGTGCCAACGAAGTAAACAAACAAAATGTATAACAAAGTTTGCTTTAATATGTTTATAGAAATCTAAACAAATATAATTAGTGTCTAAAAATAATATATATACATATATTTACACAAAAATGCAGAATACAAAATAGGATAAAAACATGCAAATATTCAGATTTTTTTATCGTATTTTGTAGAGACATATTAATAATTTTATTTGTTAGAATACATATGGAACTATTAGTATGCCTCCACACAAATATTCAAAATTACATTATCTGTTAAATCACTTATAATTAATCTTAAATTTCTTAATTTAGAAATTATTGAGTAAATTTATGCATTTTTATATTTACTAAATAACACATTATATAATAAACTGCATTGATGATGCAGACTTTTTTGCAGGAAGTTACTTTCATAAATTTTTGAAAAAATGACATGAAACGGAATACCAATTTTCTGCTTTCTCAGTTATAAATCTCTCCTACTGATCTCTTGACTTTTGAAAATACTTTCTATTTTTATGGATATACCAAGCCGATGTTATTTTTTGCAGAGAGTAAAAAAAAAGCATTCTGTGAATTTTCGAGTGTAAAATCTTTTAAAATCTTTACAATTTTTTTCCTGACTTAACTGACTACATTTTTCTCTGATCGAAATCTTCGTTCCACTATTATTTTTGATAAAGAAGTACCTATACATTTCAAAGATTTGATACCACCACCCATTTTTTATAGAAGTAAAAAAGAAAAGTATAATGCCTAAAGTCAAAAAAGATGGAGCCTCTTGCAACATTTTTGGATAAAATAAATCATTTATAGAATGGAAACCTTGTGTTCTATCACAAAATATACCCTTTCTGACAGATTTTTATTTAATTTATTAACAAAATTTAAATGACAAGTCTTGCAAATGCTTTTTGTTACAGCATATTGGGTACATTGTTAATATATATTATCCTGTTAAAAAACTTTCGGCTTCATGAATAAGTTCAATTATATCCAAAACTGTTCTTCATTTGTTATTGTGGAAGATTTCAATACTCGAAGTTGGTACATGCTAGTCAACAGGACTCCCAGGTTCATCTGAGTTTTGAATGGGTATATGGATATACCATTAATTGTTTATTAACATCGTCTTTTCCAACTATTTTCTGTTTCGATAAACATACTATATTAATTGATCAGAATTTTATTACTTATGATATTTATTGCTTAGATTTATTTGATATATCAATCATGTTCATAGAACCTTTGGTAGCAATCATGAGCCTATTTGTACAAAACTTAATATTGGGTTAATTTGCGCTTTAGATTCCTTACTTTGCCAACTGGAGAATTTGATGCGCTTTTCCATATATGCTCATTAATTACTCTTTTGTTTTATCCTTTTAATTGGTGGCTAATTAAGTTTCACTTTGAAATAGCGGTAGAATTTTCGCAATGGCATGTGTGATTTTGAAAAATTGCCAAGCAGGAGACCTTAAGCGCATTTTCATCTATTATTGCTATTATTTCAACAAAATAAAAAAAAATGCATTTGAACAGTTTAATTGTTTGTATGAAAACAAATTTAGGAAAGATCACGTCTTTAATTAAAAATCTAATTCCCCATGCAGGACTTTTTTCTAAAACTTGGAGAAAAAATTGGAGTCTAGCAAAATTACCAGTTTGTAAAATAACTTGGATACAATTTAAATAAACCATAGCACAGGAGCATATTTTAATGAAATCCACAAATTGTGAATGTTTGATAAAATAATTACATGATCAGATAATTAAAAATGTATTTTTTAAATTCTCAAAAATACTCAAAACCAAAGTTCAAATTCAATAGACACGTATTATCATCAGCATTAGCACGAAAACCCTTTGTAGGCCTAGGCCTTCCTCAGAAGCTGATCCCAATCTGCTTTTCTCCCAGCAATTGATCTCCAGTTCTTTACTTTTAGGATGGCAAAGTCCTCACCCACACAGTCTTTCCATCTCTTTTTGGGCCTTAGACACATATCTATTATTGGAAAATAATTAATGATATGTATCGGGATCCATAAAATAAGCAAACACGTTTGGAACATTCTACGCGCAGTTATTCATTCGGGTAGAAATTCCAGTTGATTTCAGTTCTGATATTAATTATACGTATAATCGGGAGTTTATACTTCTAGATCTTGAACAAAGATGTTTAGTGATTAAAAACACTGCTTCCGATATAGATAATGCTTCTGCTAAAATTATATTTAAGACTTTACGACTTTATTTTTACCCCAACGCATATACTAAATTAATGCGTCAAGGACAGTTAATCTATTTGGAATACATCTGCAATAATACCTATTTTGAAGCACAATATATCTCCCACTTTCATATCATCATACGAACCACTATCGTTGTAGAATATTAGGAAGATGATGTTAAAAGGAATTTTAGGTCATACAAATTATTTTCACTTCAATTTTAATTACGTTTACAGTTAGTGTTGCTACAAAAACTTTATAATTTTATACAATCTTTAGAATTTATAAATTTATTTATATAAATAAGTTTAAAAAGTTATAAATAAAACATAAATTATAAAAGAAACTACATTCATAAATTAAGATTTGTTTAAGATTAATTTTGTGTAATAAAATTTTTTAAAGAATTAGTTATAAAATAATATATTTAATTTTACATATATTGACATGAATGTTTTACATTACAAAGAAGAAGCTTTAAAGTTAATGTAATCATATTGATATGAAATTTCTCATATTAAATTTTAGATAAAAAATTAAAAATTCTGCTTTTTATCATTGTTCAAATATATATTCTTAAATATTATAAGCTTGGAGCCAAATGCTTTGACTATTTATTTTTCCACTTTAATTCATGTTCCTATTACTAATCTTAGAAATTAACATGATATAATTAAATACAGAAATATTTTTCGAATCCCATTCTGAGCTAATTTTATTTAAATATTATTAACTTACAATGTGCTTTTATTCTTAAAACTTATTTCATTCACTTCATCACATTATATACAATTTTCTTTCTTTCACATCATTTCAATGATTTCTACTGCATAGTTAATGTGATAGTATATCATCAATGATCCTTGAGCAAATAATGCAGAATAATACCAGAAAAACGTCTTGTTTCAATAAATTTGTCACAAAAACTTGACTTAATTTGTCATTACTGATTATTATTTAAGACATTTAAAGCAAAAATATTTGGCAATGCTGGAATATGGCTTATATATTTCCTTCAAATTAAAATGAGGTTTCATAGTGAATAGGATACAACATATATCTTTTACCATTTCAATGTTTCAAGATGTACCTCAGGGAAGTGTTTTCGTCTCTCTAGCCAAATATAGTCTACATAGTGAATATAATATGAAGCTATATCAATAGATGTTTTATTTATGCAAATGGTATTTTTCTTCTCTCTGTATCTCAAGAGTTACACAGATTAAAAGAAATAAATTAGCTTCTATATATGAGATTCATCTTTGTGTAAAAAAGACATCTATCAAGTAGATAAAAATAGATACGGATGTAATAATTTCTCTGTTGTAAGAAGGTGGCCAGATTTTTATTTTGTAATCAGTGATCCATAATTTATCTTTTAGATACCACTTTTTTTAATTAAAGAAACCTTTTAAAAATAATGACCTAAAAGTAGCGAGTAATAAGGACATTCAGAGCTTCGCCTTTGAACAAGACAGACGTATCTGAGACAAGCTCCACCCAATTTCTACTTTTATTTCTTTCAAGAGAATGAATGCTTTTTCACCTTCTCCGCAGGGAGAGGTAAAAATCCAAATCCCAATTAAGGAGACAGTTAACCCTGCTGGTGTGCCCTTTTCAGGGCGCGATTTAGGACCGGGCGATTTAGCTGCATCACCCAGCTGCACAAATCTGGACAACATGGTTAGGCCTAACATTGACGACAAAGGAAACGAATTAGATGAAATTATGGACACGGAAAACAACAAATCCTCGTATGATCCAAACAAGATCCCTCCTCAAGGAATTTCCTCTGCTGGTGCGAGTGCTTCCAGTAAAATGAGCCACACAAGATCATTCATCGACAATTTTAGAAATAAAATTGAAGAAATTGGCATATTGATGAACGACATGAAAAATACCACAGAATTTGATGATGAGCAACGAAATGAAATAGCAAACATCTTCATGACCTTCTCCCAACAATTTCGAATCCAAAAACCAGCTAAGGAACCTAGTAAAATCAATAAAATAACTAAAGAAAATAAAAATTCGAATTCTTCAAGTACCTTTTCTAGCTCAAAAAGACCGATAGTAGACGTCACCTCAAAAACAGGAAATTATTTTGAAATTCTTCAAAATGAAGTTTATTTAGACAAAATTGAAGAAAATGGGCAAAAAACAAAAGGAAAGCGCCTTATATCAAGTGTTAATTTCGAAAATCATGACAAGAACAAGGAATCGTTACCAAATAAAGTCAAGATCATCGAAAATAATGGAAAATCAAAATCTTAGCAAAATGACATCACAAGCCACGTTCTATCAAAAGACGCTCCTACCAAATCTAATGCTAAACAAAATATGGATGTAAACCCGAATATTAGTAAACATTCTAACTTTAAACAGTCCAAAAATCACCCGGAATCAAATAAAAGTGGCGACAAACTCAATATTACTCCAATAATAAATGAAATATGTGAAAAATATCAAAACTTTGCAATCCAAAATTCGGAACAAGAGGAACATGAAGATCAAACACAAGATATGGAAGAAGGTAATAATGAAACCTATTAATTGGCCAAGCTTAAAAATCCGAAAATTCCACCCATTATTATCAAAGATCCCAAAATTAAATGGAAGCAAATTAAACAATTAAAATTCAAAACATTATTGTACGAAAAATTCAAACAATTATTGTACGATGGGCATTTGAATCTGATACTTTTAAATTTATTGAATCTCCAGCCATTTTTCCTGTATATTCAGGAAAAATGGCTGGAGATTCAATAAATTTAAAAGTATCAGATTCAAATGCCCATCGTACAATAACAGCAAAATTTGATGAACTTAAAATAAATTTCCATACATACATTCTCTCAACTGACAAAAACATTAAAATAGTTATTAGAAGTCTACCAGAAGAAACTGAAATTTCCGAAATTATGGAAGACCTACAAAATGATGGCTTCATAGTACTTAACATTACTCAATTCACAAGAAAATCCGAAGGAACCATAATTAAAATGCCATTATTTCTTGTAACTCTCCCACCTACAAAGCACTCCAAAACCATTTATGATAAAAACTATGTTATCAACATGAAGGTAAAAATCGAATCCTACAGAGGAAAACGAGGAGTAACACAATGTTACAGATGTCAATCCTTCAACCACGTTCAATCTTCATGCCAACACTCCCCCAAATGTCTAAAGTGTGCTGGTGAGCACCTCAGTTACCAATGTATCAAATTGAAAGAAATCCCAGCTACTTGTGCAAATTGCGGAGGAGACCATTTTTCAAATCACAGAGGCTGTCCTAAATATCCAAAAACAGAAACAAAATTAATCTCAACAAATAATAACACAAATAACAAATTATACCAAAATAGAACCTTTATCAGCAAAAGTTACGCAGAAGCAGCAAAACAAGAAAAAATTAATGAAGAAAACAAGACAACCTTAAACGAGGCACAACAAATAATGACAGAACTAAAAAGCCGAGTTAACTACATAAAGCAATCTGGAATTATAGAAATTACCAAAACAATAATTACTAACACCTCTAGCCAACTTCAACAATCAAATAATGTTTAAAACAAATAACAGTTTTACACCATTCATCGTTGTACTCTGGAATGCAAATGGCCTTGCACAAAAATCAACCGAACTAAAAGACTTCATTACAGAAAATAATATTGACACCTGCCTCATAACAGAAACTCATTTCAATGGACAAAACACCCTTAAAATTGCAAACTACTCAACTTTCCTCTGCAATAGAGAATCCTATAAAGGAGGAGGTGTCGCAATTATTGCCAAAAGATCTCTAGCTCCAACAGAATACAGCAAAACAAATAATCAAGGATTTGAAGAAATCTCAATAGTCATCCAAACTCAAAATTACCCTCTAATTAAATTCACAGCTCTGTATAACGCACCTCAACACAAACTAACGCTTAAACAAATCAAAGACCTTTTTCCTGATAATCTTCCAGTCGTCATAGGAGGAGATTTTAATAGCAAAAATATTAGCTGGGGATGTAGAAACAACAATAATAATGGAAAAGATCTCATTCAAATAATTAATCAGCTTAACATTAAAGTTACTGCACCAATTCACCCTACTTACTACCCACCAAATAATCTTCATAGGCCTGACATTCTAGATTTTTTCATCTCAAGCATTAGCATCCCAATATCAGCAGACGTTCTCAACGATCTTTCCTCAGACCATGTACCAGTAATAGCAACAATAGGAAATACCCCCTTGCAAACCATAAAGAAAATCTCAAAAATAGACTGGAATATCTACCATAACATCCTCTTCAGAAACAGTGAAAACTACCCGCCACCAACAGACTGCAATGAAATAGAAAACTCCATCAACAAACTTAACGAAGACCTTCAAAATGCCATTAACAGAGCAACAACTCACGAAAATCCAATACCTAATCACCATATTCTACCAAAAGAAATTAAAATTATCATCAAACAAAGAAACTGGACTCGCAAAAAATGGCAAAAAACACAGGATCCTAACTTTAAAATAGAAATGAATAAACTAAACAGACAAATTCGTGAACTATGCAAAAACTATCAGAAAAAATCGTGGAATAACAAAATAGAAAACATCTGCACCGAAAATAACTCCACCTGGCAACTAACCAAAACTCTCAAAAGCGATATACAAATAAACAGACCACTTCATGGCAAGCAAGGTCTTGTTTTCAATTCCAAGGACAAAGTCGAAGTTTTTGCTGATATCCTTGAAGACCAATTCTCACCTAATAATGAAGATCCCGATGAAGACTCCGACAAACTTATTAGAAAAACTGTAACAAAATTCCTCAGAAACAATGCACCTGCCGAATCTATTGCCCTAACAACCACTGAAGAAATAGTTAAAATCATTAAAAACCTCAAAAATCGCAAAGCTCCCGGCCAAGACAATATTAGTAACAAAATGATCAAAAATATCCCTCAAAATTACCTCGAAATTATTAAAAACATCTTCAACAGCTGCCTTCAAAATCAATACTTTCCAACTCAATGGAAAAAAGCCATCATTATTCTCTTCCCTAAACCACTCAAAGATCCAGTTATGCCACAAAATTACAGGCATATAAGCCTTCTCAGCACAATAAGCAAAATTTTTGAAAGAATTATACTAAACAGACTTCAACACTCACTCCACCAACTTCCTGATGAACAATATGGATTCAGAAAAAACCTAGACACCACTAAGCAACTTATCCACATCATTGACTATATGGGCAGATCAATCCGCAAAAAGCAATCCATCGCATTCCTCATGCTTAATGTCGCAAAGACATTTGACAGTGTCTGGCACACTGGTCTACTCTTCAAACTAATACATATTAAAATTCCTACTAATCTAATCAGAATCCTACAAAGTTACCTATCCAACAGAAAGTTTCAAGTCAAAATTAAGAATCACACCTCTACAACTAGAAATATCAATTCTGGAGTCCCACAAGGGAGCATCCTCGGGCCAATCCTCTATCTACTATTCACTTACGACTTTCCCATAGATAAACTTGATTACAATAGCCTAACTGCCTTATATGCCGATGATACTGGAATAATAACAAAATCCAAAAATGTCAATCTTGCCATTGACAGACTGCAAAATAAAACAGAAGCAATAGAAAACTGGTGCCAAAAATGGAAAGTCAAAATTAACGCCCAAAAATCTCAACTTTTAATTATTAGAGCAAGAAATAGACAAAAAATCACCAACAACTTAATCCTCTTCAACACTGAAGTTCCAATTGTTAAAAAAGCAAAATATCTTGGACTCACTTTAAATCATAAACTAACCTGGGAAGATCATGTTGTATCAGTCATCGCCAAAACAAATGCATACTATAACAAATTAAAACCCTTAATAGGACCACACTACCAGGCAACCATCAAAACTAAAAGACTCATCTACACAGCAATTCTCAGATCTATACTCACTTATGCTTCTCTGCCTGGAACACTATCAAAGAAAAAGAACTCAAGAAACTGACCGTATTTCAAAATAAAATCCTCAGAAGAATTACTAACTCCCCTTATTACATTAGAAATAAATCTATTCATCATGATCTCTGCCTCAAGCCTCTTCATAATTACATTGCCAGCGTTAACCATAAGTATTATCAAAAAGCAACTCACTGCAATACTGCCAATTTCAACAGCATCTTTCAATTTGAAAACTTCAAAGAAGATATCCATCTAAGACCAGTTGCCGCCTACTACTGTAGCGATGCAATTATTTCGGGGCAATGATCCCCCTTTCCTTCTTCTTTCCTTCTCTTTCAATCAATGACTTTTAAAATCACAGGCCAACAGCACTAAAACAAGATGAATGAGTAGAAACCTTAGGGTTGGCACTCAGATTACAAGTTCAAGTTCAAGCGAGTAATGAATGGTAGTACTAGCCACCTACTGAAAGTAGGTGGTTAGTACAGATCCTCTTTTAGGAAATTTAAGTTGTGGGAATCCATCTTTATATATACAAACAATTTCTGAACTAAAAATGTAAATGAAAAATACTGTTTTTTCTCATTTTTCCTCTATGTCACATAATGAAAAATGTTTAACATTATAATAAGAGTCGAG
>JAPDSC010039192.1:0-20623 GCA_026290005.1 Latrodectus geometricus
AAAAAAAAAAAAAACTTATTTATAAAACATCAAATATTTAAATAATGAATATTCTCTAAATTCTAAATTAAAATAAAGAACACAAATTCATCATCTTAACGTATGAAAATTTTGTTTAAATAAAATAACAATGCGGGCTTTAAAATTGATCATAATATTGAAGTTAAAAATCAATTCGTATGACAAAAACGTTTTTTAAGTTTATTTTTAGTATTTTTACCTTTCCAAAATCAATTGAAACTTATTTGAAAATTAAAATAAGAACAAATGTTAACATGGGTCCCCACCCTATCAAACAAGCTACAATTATCAATGAACATTCATGGTGATAAACCGACGATGTTGGAAAATAGTGATCACAACACAAAATATATAATTTGTCTGACATTTTTATTGCATTAATTTTTTTTTTTTTTTTTTAATTTTAAACATTTCTAAAAGAATTTCTGTAAGTTATTCGAAATGGAAGTATCAAATACTATATGGAAAAATATTTAAAGACAAGATTATTCAATTTTCCATAAAAAAATAAAATAATTCCAAATTTCAATATAGTTTGTATATAATTATAACAAAAGACACGTTAACGAAGCCCGGCTAGCTCAGTCGGTAGAGCACGAGACTCTTAATCTCGGGGTCGTGGGTTCGAGCCCCACGTTGGGCGAGCACATTTTACTGTCAATAGAAATAAAATATAGCACTTTCTATGCGACAAAGATTAAAAAAGAGAAAAGAAAAGCGGCATCGATTTAATAAGCGTAGATTGTTTTTTTACAGTAGTTGTTTAACTGTTGTATTTAAATTGTTCTTTCATGTTATTGATATGAATGAAAATCCAGTTTTATATCTTTTTTTTTTTTTTTTCTGATTCTAATCTTTTTAATTGTCTTAGTTTTACTGTAAGATTTAATAAAATGTGTAAATATAAAAAATCTTTATTTCTCATACATTTTAACCAATAAAGATAGCTTATATTAATTCATTATTATTTTTTTAAGTAATATCATTTTTCAGAAATTTATGTTATATTTAAAAACAATTCATGTTATTTTTTAATTAGACTATATGTGAATTCATTTATAATTTACCAAATTTTTTTTTTATTTTTAAATGTGACGGTAAATTTTCTTTTACTCAATTCCAAGGATTAATTCCTTTATATAATTTACTCAATAATACATTAAACTGATTTACGCGAAAATTCAGTTCTTATATCTAAACAATAATAAATTTATTGATTCATTAACATAATATCTTTGCTTTAACTTCTTTATTTCAAGAAATAATTTAATTGAAAATATTTTCCAGTTCATGGAATTATTAAATACTTCAAAATCAGAGATAAAACCAAACAAAGTAAACTTTAAAAAATTGAAAATAGTCAAAAATATCTAAAAAATTGAAATAAATTTTGAATTTAAAAAAAAAAGAAACAATTTAAAGAACTGCATAAAACTTTGAATTATTACATTCACTCAAGAATATTCAGTTCCGTGAGAAATCTCGGCAGTTTGATATTCCTCAAATTCTATATCGAACGACTCTTTTTAAATTTGCAATGTTCGAAATTTTGTCAAGTTGTAGAATTCTATTTTTGAGAATAATTGACTCAGGTATAGAATTTGGAATAAAAAATAAACTTTTTAATCTAGTTCCTTAAAAACAATTCATTGTGTCAAACGAATGAGATAAATTAGCAACGTCAACAACAAAATTTATGGATTTCTGTATAAATTTTTGTGACATTTTCCCTTCTTTTGACCAATTTAATTGTTTCAACCAATACTTCACACATGTGGTAATTTTTTCATGACCCCTCGTTTTATGATAATTGCCCACGCTTCTTCATGAATAACGTTTTAATGCGATTCTTGATGATAATATCAATACACCCATATTACGCTTTCTTTCTTTGAAATGAGTAATAATATTATCTTGCATATCAAAGCTAGGTAATTTTTTATTGGTTTGTAAAAATTTTAATGTCTAGTCTGCAACTCAAAGAGAGAG
Source organism: Latrodectus geometricus (assembly GCA_026290005.1). Taxonomy (NCBI): domain Eukaryota; kingdom Metazoa; phylum Arthropoda; class Arachnida; order Araneae; family Theridiidae; genus Latrodectus; species Latrodectus geometricus. Next base: position 2,011 of record JAPDSC010039192.1, read on the forward strand.
TTTTTTTTTTATTCTATTTCACAATAATACAAATATGTATTATTGTAAAAAAAAAAAAAAAAAAAAAAAAAAAAAAAAAAAAAAATCTCATTGTTTTTGTACTATCTGCTACGATGCTGTTGTAAGAATGTGTATTTTTGTTTTTTTAGGTAGGTGCAAGATCTTCTGAATTTTCAGGAACAAAGATTGCTAATTCTCTTAAAATAGGGATACTGTCCACTTTGGCGTGTCGATAAACGAACGAAACGGTTTCCTTTGCAGTTGCAACTGTTAGGATCCGATAAGGCTAAAGACTGCGATAAACTGTGATTTTTACATCAAATCGTGCGATCTGATTTCTTTTTATCACTGATTTGCAATAGTTTAATCTTTTCTAGAATTCCAATTCCAGGAATATAAAAATTATAACCGAATTCGATAATTCTCGACAAAATGACAAATTTCAAAAATTTGACAAACATCATAATCTAGAAACGATTTTTCAATAAGAAGGCAGATGAAAATATAGTGTGGAAATATAAATGAAATGAGATGATATACATATATATATATATATATATATATATATATGTATTCAGTCCTTTAAATAAGGATTTGAAAGATCAGTAATTTCATCTGACGTGGCTGACCGGGTAATGAAAATTTGAAATTTTAAAAATATAAATCAAAAAGGTTGTAAAATCTTTATTACACTTTCAAACAAAAAAATATCTTAAAATTAAATATATCTTAAATTATATAATACAAAATCAAACATTTTATTGATTCACACAGTGAAGCTAACGAACAACACCAAATGATAATTGGTTTCAAATATAAGTTGTTATAATGATAATAATATTGAGAAAACACGGATTTTTTCGAATAATTATTTATTTAATAGACATTTGCCACTGAGGAATAACAAATAAATCATAATTCGAAAATTATGAATAATTTTCGAATATGGATAAATTATCGTTGGGAATAAAAAAAAATTAATTATTGTTCGAAGTATTATAAATGAAGCATTTGTCTTATAATTCAAGAATTTTTCTTTAAAATGTCCAAATTAAATATCAGAAAACTTCATCTTAATACAGTTTAGTCTAATCATTATTTGGCGAAAATAAATAGGCATTATTGATAGTCATAACATATTTTGCATTACACCTAATAACAAAAGGTTATCCACCACATTTCAATGAGAGTTTAATGAAAAAAAAAAAATTCACTGAAAGTGTAATGAGAAAAAGATTCATAGAAAAGCTTTTGTTTCATGTCCCGTACTCTCCATTCATTTTGCGTAATGTGAATGTAAATAAAAAGAAAATCTTTGAGTTATTTCTTGGTAAAAATATGAGCCAGATGAGTGAAATAGTGTTGAAGCATCCTGTGACGTCATTTCAGGTTTAAATATAGAACAAAAATGAATTTAACGCATTGGGGATAAATAAACATATTTAAAAACGGTAGAAAAATGAGTTCGAACGCTTACTTAATCATAACACATCAGGAAATATTACATTAGTTGTGTGTGTAAAAAAATTATTTAATCTAATATTTAAGTAGAAAAATTTATATGTAAATATGAAATTAATCTAAGGACTCCTTATGAATAATGATTAATTACTTTACATATTTAATGAATATGTATTTTGCATAAATTAGAGATAAGTGGGATACTGATATTTTTTATATGCACAAATCCTATTTTCAATTTTTTTTAATTCATTAAGTTTCTTAGTGGCATGTATAATAAGCAATAATATTTGTAATTTTTTTTAATTGGATACATTTGAAGATTTTAGGAAGTTTTCAATATTTTAACTAAATTTTTCAGAAAAAAAAATACAAAATGAAATAAGTACATGATATTTATTATATTACAATAGCATTACCTGTGACAGATGTGAAATTTTCATGCTAGATAAATGTATACTTTAATTTGCAAATAATTATTATTTATTGTGGTAAAATAAATGAGTGACGTCATTCTTTTTTATTTTGCTAGAAGTTTAAATAAATTATATTTTTAAGCAATCTATCTTGCATTAAAAAATGTTATTACTTTATGATTATGACAACAAATTCCTCACGTTCATTTACATAGAAATCACTTTCACTCATAGATTTTTATTGTTGTTAATTTGCTTCGCTTAAAAAGTAATTCTTTTCAACCCTAACCGAGACGAATCTAAACATATGAATGCGCTGACTGGTTTAAAAATAATCTACGTTTTGCATATATTTTCTTATTGTGTACATAATTTCATGTAGATCGCTAATGTTAGCAATTATATACAATTTACGTTTCCCATGATCATACAATATTAAAATGTACAGCTAAGAAGTGATGTGTTACTAGAAATTATTCTAGAATATCAAATTGTTCTCTTATTGAATATTTTGAATTGTTATCATTATATTTTTAAACATTAACAATGTAACATTTAATTGCGTTGCACATAAAACTTGTAGAAATTTACGATATGATATCGTCTATGTTGGATTAGCATTCCTCAATACAAATGTTGTTTGACATGCGCTGTGACGAGTGAATTAAAAGGACGAAATTGTTTGATGATGGTTTTCATTCAAACTTAAAAAGTCAAGTATTAGTAGCTATGTTCAGTATTTAAGAAGATGGCTACTGTTCCTTTTTTATGTTATACACTTGCGTCTAATTGCTCGAGAAATTGATCTTTGATTCTAACTACATCAAACAATTCTGAATAGTTAGTCTAGGCAAGTTAAAGATAATGTCCCTAAACTAATTTTAGTTAAGAACGTGTCACATTAGGTATCAACATAACTGCCACTAGGATTGTAATTTAAAAGGTATTTGTAAAAGTTACCCCCTATTAACTGATGATAGACTCAACTTACAGAGTTTGAATATTCACTGATTCCGTATACTAGCCAGTATGCATTATCAACTGTGAATTTCTCTTATCAATAGCCTTCGAGAAACTGATATACTATCACTAATTAGTCATTATAAGTGTGGAATTCTAACATAGAATCACAGTAACATGGACTAACGCATACATACAGTATCATTTCTACTCTATTCGATTTGCAATATCAAACTGATACTGGGCCGAAATAGTTTCTTCGAAAAATGGCTTCTAGATGTTTGTTTCCACCAAATTAACAGTAGATTAGATTAGCTTTTACTCACTCCTATTGTATTATTTGTGAACTATAAATATATTTATACTATTTTTCATCCTTACTAGTGCAATATTTGTTCAACAGTTAAGTTTTGAGTTGCTACGTTGCTAATTGCCACAATTTTGGGTCCCTTCAAAAAAGGATAAAAGAGACACAATTTATGAAATAAGCTTAGAATTATTAACAGGATATAAATAGAGTTGTATTAAGTATATGTATAAAGCAAATAAATTTTAACACATTTATATGAAAATATTTTGAATCGATTAGGTGAGGTAGCATCATAAAATAAAATTTATTTTAATTTATTATAATATTACAAAGACAATATATTAAATTCACTATATGACAAATCGTGGTAAATTAAGAGAGTTAAATAATTACTACACCCATTTATATATTAAAAATTAAAAATATTAAATTATATTTTTAATGAATAATTTTGTTTACACAAATAATATATTTTTATAAACATATTGACTTAAGGATTTTTATTACAATAAAATTATATTTTGAAAATTTCGAACAATAAAAAAGATATAGGAATATAAAATTTCTATTCAGGTAATTCCACAAAATGAATTACTTCATAAACTTAATTCCATAGTTTCAATACTATTTTTCTTAATTATTATAATAGGCTCCTCCCCTTTAATTAGTTTGCTTCGCTTTAGAGTCAGAGTGTTTTAATGGGATAAAAATTTCTTCTCTCTCCGAAATTATTCGTCAAAGAAAAGATGACAAAGAGAGTGTTAGTAGCAAACGATAACATCAACAATTTGTTTTTTATTTGCGTGCATGACCTCAGGAAGGTGTGAGAAAAAAGAAGAGGCGTTACAGCTTCCGAAGTAAATCGCGTAACGAGTTACGCACCTCGTTTGTTTTAAGAAACACGTGGGTTGTCTCTTGGATGTAACAACAGTTTCCTCGCTCGCAATACTCTTTTGTATTGATTAATTTCCATTTCTTAGTATAAATAATTCATAACAATTTCTTTGTATGTACCTTTATTATTTTTTCTTTTGTTAATAAAATACAACTTATTCGAAATATGCAAAGAAAATTTCCATCAGTATGTAATACGGAATTGTCTCCGAATTTGTTTCTTGGATTTTCGAATAAGAAACTAGCTATTTATTATATAAGTCACAAAACATAATATTATAATGTTTTTTTGGGGGGTGCAGAAATTCACCTCTTTCTCATAGGTAGATTCTATTACCTATATATATATAGTAATTAGAAGATCAAGAAAAGTAATGTAATATAATATAAATAATAAAAAAGGCATAGGGACCACGTCTTCATCAGGAGGAAGATGATCAACTATGCAAATAAGACTTTCTTTTCTGACTAGCACGAAAAATATTCGCCTAAAAATAATAAATAAAAGGTCCAAAAATATTCATGCTATTCCCCCGAAGATTATCTATATTTTTTTACGAATAATTTTAAACATTTGTCTTTCGGGCTAGTCAGAGAAAAGTGTCTTATTTGCATAGTTGACCATCTCCCTCCTGATGAAGACGTGGTCCCTTTGCCTTTCCTTATTTATATTTATATTATATTACATTGTTTTTCTTGATTTTGTCTTATTGGTATTAAATTGTATAGTTTCTCATTTGTTTTATCTTGATCTTCTAATTACATCTTTCTTCATTTATATCGGCATTTCTCTCAACAGCTGCTTTTGCGCTGGATTGATTGGCTATAATATTTGTTGGTATATATATATATATATATATATATATATATTATTACAGTATTATTATATATATATATATATTATTACAGTATTTATATATATATATATATATATATATAAATACTGTCATAATGTTATATATATATATATATATATATATATATATATATATATTGACATTTTTATATCCTTAAGTGTATATGATAAACTAATTAAAATTATGCAAATGAAATATTATCGTGTATTGACTAATATAACCATGATTATAAAATACTGTCATAATGTTTTTGATGTACTATAATTTTGATATTTCATGTTTTAACAGAATAAAATTGGCTCAAGGATTAAATAAATAACTTTTTATACAGTTTTGTATCAATAAAATGTTTTTATGTATGTGTGTATATAACACCAAATAACTATCAAAACAACGCTAATAATTTCTTTGATGTTATATCTTCACGTACGATTTCATTAGCTCTTTGTTTTCACCTGAAATTCTCTAAATTTCCTTCTACACTAGTCATCTAAAAAACATGTAATAAAAATAAATTTATAAATGCTGGCGCGTGGGGCTGCTTTCTAATAAGCGAATTTGCTTTTGACAATTGAATAGTTTTTGAATTTTAAAATTTCGCTCATAGTACAAAACGACATTTGTGAGTTAAATAATCTATGGTAAAAGTTTGAAAACCGATCATTAAATTCGCACCTAAATTAAAAAACACATTTAAGGTAAAGTATGTAGTAAGAGACAAAGCCGTTATACTACAACATCCAGAATACTTTAAGACAACTTGACCGTTATATAAAAGAGATTTTTAAAATTGTATTCATTTAGAATATTCAATTTAACTTGACAGTTTATCTTTCAATAGATTGTTAAAATTTTCTTTCGAATAATTGAAAGGAAAATATTTAAAGATAAATCGATATGACAAACAAATTTAAACTTTTTATCGTTTTAATCTAAAGTTTGCAAACTGAATTTTCATCAAGTTGCTTGCGGAAAACTGCATGAAAAATTATATCGTAACAGTTTTTAATGTGGTTGCATTTGATAATTGTCAGGCGAAAAAAATTATAGTCAATGCGGAAAGCTTTATTCTTTTAATCAAACTAAATTGAAGTTTCTTACATAAGGGAGAAGAGACGTTTATTCTAGATACTGTTAAAAAAAGTATACAAAATTATCTGAAACATCTTCATAGTATAAAAATCAATTTATTTATTTTTTTATAAGTACTTGTACATATGATTCTTTCGTTTACTGGTTTCAATATTTCCTTACAATATCGCGTGACTTGTCAAAATGGCGGATTCCCTTTGAAACAATCACCAATTTTCTTCATTAAGATTTTTTTCCAAACGAGCTTCAAATATCAAACATTTTCAATCGCGGTAAAAAAGTACCATCAGTGTTTAGCGCTTGCCTATTGCAAATGGAACACGGATTCTCTAGTTTTATAGGTTTGTTTCTTCAATTCTTTTTCTAAATTTATTTCTTCACTCTTTTTATAGGCCTTTTACGTGTCAACCCAATTTCAACGTAAGTTCTCAACGTAATTAAATGCTTTATATATTTTCATCACGTGTACATTTTCCGAAATATATATTTTTGTTCTTCACAATCTGAAAAACAAGGTCAAATGTTTTTTTAAGGAAACATTAAAGTAAAGACTATTAATGATTATCATAGTTATATTTGTCTCTGTGCAAAGAGAAAATCAAATTCATTTGTTTGCAAATTAAAATTTTATAAGTATATCACTATTTCAAAATATTAAACCTTATTTTGTTGTAAATAAAAGTGTTTATGCAGCTGAATAAGAGGATGATATATTGGAGGGAAACTGATTAGAAATATATAATTTTCTATTAAAAAATTATCTTTTCCCTAACAGAAATTAATATTTCATTTAATAACTTTACTATGAAGGTAAGAAACATTGTTTCTGAAAATGAAATATTGTAGGGAAATTTAGCAAAAGATGGAAGTAGAAATGGAACACTATAATTGGGCACTGCACACGGGATATTCCAAAAAGATCATCCACAAATGAGAACATCTTTCTGATTGTCCCGTCATAAACCGTACTGGTGTAGTAATTTTAGAAAGATAATATTCTTTTCTGACAAAGAAGATAAAATTTGTGATAGCAGAATAAAATAAAATAAGTTTGAATTATCATTCAAATTATGTTAAAAAGATACTGCTATTATGAAGAAAAATTAAAAAAAAAATTAAAAAAAAAAACTAAGAAGAAAAATTAAAAAAAAAAAAAAAAAAAAAAAAAAAAAAAAAAAAAAAAAAAAAAAACAAATATTTTTTTGGTAACTGTTACGGAATTTTATTATCAAATTCAAGCAACTCTGTATGAGCAGTTAGTAATTTAAATCAAGCAACCATAAAATAAAAACTTAAATATTTACAGTGTTAACAACGTTTCTGGTACATACTTCCATATTCTCTTTCCATCAATAGAAAAATCCATTCTACAAATATATTGCACTATTTCCAGAACAAATTTTCCAATCTCTCTCATGGAGATAAAAAATAATTATCATCGTCACGTGACGAATCTAGTGATAATGCAAAAGCAATAAATTAAATGTTAATAAACTATATTTAAAATTTACTATAGCACTTAAAAGCGTACTCATTTTTTACGATATTTTGTACTGAAACAACCACAATGAAATTCATTAACATCAGTAAATAATTCTAAATTAATTTTTTCAAATTCAGGATGATTTATTAAAATTTCTTATTTCCAATATCTTTTAAATAAATCCTTCAAGTTTCCTTAAATTAAAATTCACTCAAATTTCCAGTTATAATAATTCAGTTTTGCATAAAATATTTAATATTTTTCATGAATTAACAATTATTAAAATTAATATATTAATTTTCTTACTTGCTTTTAATGTTTTTTTTTTCGGAAATAAATAGAAAAGTATGATATATAAACTAGATCTTTTCTATTAATAAACATGTATGTTTTTTTTAAATATAATTATATGATAAATTATAATTAAGTTTTAATAAATGATTATATAAGTTTATGTAAATATCTGCTGCTGACAGAGAAAGGATATTAAAAGTATTGTATTTATATACAAGATTTAAGGCTAAAAAAGTTATTAAAACCTTATAAACGATTTGTCATTTAAAAATTCTCTCTTGTCATAAACTTATTTTAAAATCTTTTACGGCAGAATTAAACTTCTTATAAATTCAATATTTTTAATTTTTTGATTTATTGTAGTAAAAATATGAAACTATCTTTACGGCGTAGCAATATATTGTCATTGAAAATTTTCGCCACTCTCACAGGAACTCCTGATATTATAATTTAAAATTTCTTTCCATTTTTCTTAAGTAACTTTCCTTTTCATAAAAGCGAATAGCCTGTCATTACGCAAAAGAATTTCTGAAGTTTTTATATATCAATGGTATTCCGCAGTCTAGAAAGATCATATTTACTTTTCACCAAAATAAAACCGTAAGACTTAAACATTCTTTCTAATCGATTCCACTTAAGCTGCTTGAAATATCTTAAGTTATCTATGAAAGCTACTTAAGTTATATCTTATTTATATTTTATATTTTTACTATCTTATCTGCTATTACCTATTTTTATCTGATTTGTGGTACTAAGCACTTATTTATTAATTGTATATTATTTGTAAACTGTTGTATACTTTATTCTGATTTACTAAACTAGGACATTTTACTTTGAATTTACTAAATAGATGATTTTAATATATACATATATATATATATATATGTATATTTATACATTAGTTAAAATCAACCATCATGAATTTGTTTTGTAAGCAGTCTTCTATGAATCACTATGTATATCCCGTAAAGAGGTCAAATGCGCTTTTTTTTTTTTATAAAAAAAAAAAAAAAAAAAAAAAACTAATATATTACAAATATATGTCACCAATTTTTATTTAATTATTCCGAACACTTTTCATTTATTAATATTGTCTTCACAGGGTAATTTTTACAGGAGAAATAATAAAGTTCAGCAAAATTAAGCTAAATCCTACTCTTTACATATTCTTGTTTCCGAATTCATTCATAAAAAGTTGAATATGCTAAAGCTAGAATTTTTTTTAGAAAGGACAATACAAGCAGAATACATTCAACAAAATAAAATAGACAATTTAAAATAGAAAAAAAAATGAACTGGAATTTTGATTTCATAATTAATTATAATGTCATTTTTTTATTATATTTGCATTTGATTACAAATTTTACTAAAAAGTCATCTTTTCTCATCTACTTTAGAATTCAAATACTAACAAATATGTATAATATATTAGCAATTGTTTGAAGTCCTATTGCACGCATTGGATATTTTAATTATGAGTTTTTGGGGTTTTTCCTTTTTGGAAAACCAACCATAATTAAAGTAAAATTCTGAAACAAGAATACATGCAATTATGTTTTTACGGGGAAAAAAAATTTGAAAGTATTTTATTATCAAGTTTTACATTTAAGATCCCTCTTAAAGACACATTTTTTCAAGTACTTAATTCGATATAGAACATCAGCATGGTATTAGGAAACGGTTCTGAACCATGCAATTTTTTCATATCATAGATAGTGTGAGTATTTATTTAGTATCAATCGATAACAGTAGCATCCGTTATGTTTATCTCCTTCAACAACATCCGCCAGTTTTCCTCCTACTCATCTGACCTGAATTACAGCATTATTTGCTCCAACCGAATCCCCGCCACACATTGGATTAATGATTTCAAACACGAACGTACTTCTCATTTATGAAATTATTTTTCACAGCAGACCTCTTTTCTGCTCGCTGTTAATATTATTACTACAATTATAATCCTGACAACAATAATCAACTAAAATTTAATATCATTGTTTTTACATGTCATTGATATAATGAATAAAATCAAAAACATCTAAAATCCTATAGAAAAAAATATTTTATAGCTTAAGCTTATTTAATTTTTCTTAAAACTAATTATTTTTTAAAATTTTAATATATAATTATTTGTCTTTAAATTTGATACGATATTGTAATATCTTAACGTGATTTTAAATATCAAAAAAATTTGGTAAAACTATATTTAAGTGTACCCCCTTGGCAAACTTGGTAATTTTTGTTTGGCTATCGATTTTATTGGCGATTTTTGTTGGCACAGAACAATAAATTGGTCTGTTGCAATCAGAATACAATTGGATTTTGCCCAGCTTGGCGATCAATCACAACCACAACTTGGTGAGAATCAAGGGGGCACCTTAAAGTATAGGCTAACCAAAAATTCTAATATAATTTATCATATACTGCTTTTTTTTATTTTCATATCAAAATGTTTTTTCTTATTTTTTTATTAAGATATTCATGATGATAGCAGTCATTAGTAAAGAATTTTCTATCAAACATTTCTTCTAATTTAAGACTTTTGGTAACCCCTAGTGGATAGCCGATGGCAGTTGTAAGGCATTTCCAAAGATAGTAGGCCGTATACACGTATTGCATGGGCTAAACTTCAGAAAACTCCCAAGCACTCACCCCGACAAAAATGCAAAATCTCCCTCCCGTTATTCAACAAAGCCTGGCATCGAACCAAGAGTCTTATACTCCTAAGAGCGCTTTGCTACAACTAAGCCAGGTTGAAACTCTAATTTAAGATTTAATTGTCTTATACATAAAATATTGGTACCAATGAGTCTATCATTAGATTATGGAATTTATAAAAATATTGACACATCAACAAACATCACCATCTTACAATTCTTGCATTGCATTATATTTTAAATAATTGTTTTCGGTATTTTCTTTTACCAAATCTGGCAAACACAAGCAATATTTTCGAAATTTTAAATAATGTATAATGGAGGGCATCTGAACGCGGTGTCACGCTAGCTTTTGTTGGTCAACCGATACAACTAAACAAAGTGAACAGCCTCATAATTTTGAACTACAATTAAGTGACCAGCTCAACACCTGAGCTGGCACTTTTCTCTATGCATCATATCAGTTCAAAACATGGTATTTTTAACGTTCAGATACTTTCTCAACATGTTGGTATTTGGCTGTGTCAGATAATTGAAAATAATAAGTAAGATCTTAACTTACAAAAAAAAGGTACTTACTATTAGAGTCAAAGCAGCTAATTTCGCATCAAAATTTAAAAAGAAGTAGCGCTTAATCTACAATTAGAAAATTTCTTTTACTAATTATTAAAAAATTACTTATAATTTATATAAAGAAAATTTCTAATTATAAGGAAATTTGTTTGAAATTCAATTGTCTTAAAAAACGGTGACGATAATACGTAAGTTCCAAAAAATAATAATAATAATACGTCACTACATTAAAATTTGATTATTAATTCATTTTGATTATTATAATGTTAAACATTTACATTAAAAGAGAAATCAGCAATTCTGTTATAGCACTATAGAAGGGAAAAATCTAACCAATAAAATCATTTACGTTGTCAAATTTGGTTCAATATGTAAGTGATGTAATAACAATGTGATGCGTAGAGTTAAATGGAGGTCATTTGTTTGTTGATCAATTACTACGCCATCTACTGGCTATTTAAATATAATCTTTTTCTCGCAAAAATTGAATATAATTACACATTGGAGAAGTATATAGCCTGTTTAAATGATAACGAATCAATAAAAATCGAAATAGAAATTAATATAATGAAAAATATTTTATTCCTTACTATTTTACAATTATTATTTTAAGAGACAAATATTTTATTCACGATTAATGATATTTTATTTCCTTAAAATATTAGTAAATAACTTTTTTAATCGCGTAAAAATACGCATTCAACATGAATTTAAATTTTCTCAGAAAAATTAACATATGCAGCTTCCAGAATGAGAAAAAAGTAACTGAATCATTAACCAAATAATTTTCCTAATTTGTTTTCACTTTTTTCTTCAGGCTTGACTTTCTTTTTCCGACAAATTTCTGCGGATTTTGAGTCAGCAGCAATTCATTGGCAAGATTTTCCGTGACGTCATCAATCACGTGCGACAAGGACGTTAACATTGCTCTTGACTTCGTGCGGAGCCTCTCCGCGCTTTCCTCCATCAATAAACCCTTTTTTCCTTTTTAAAAAGATCGTCTGCGATATAACGAATCGTAAGATAACTTATGCTCACCCATTTTGCCTTTACGGTTTCGATACAATGCTGAGATGTAAATCATTTATTCAAGTCGTCTGGAGAAATAGCAGACGTTTTTGAAGTCAATGAATGTGTATCTATGAATATATAAAATTTTCTTAATCCTCACACACACATATTTGGAAAAGAATTTATCGACATATATGACGCACCTGCATAAAAAACAAATTTTAAGACATCGTAAAGAGATTTTTCAGAGCGCAAAACAAGGATCCAGGTCTGGCTAGGTCATTGAGATGTATTTCTGCTGATTGAAGCAGACAACCACCTCGTAATTTAACCAATGTTAAACGACGAAGTGGACACCTGATGTAGTTCTTGCATCTATAATTGATAAGAATTGCAGAAATTTTTTTTTAATTAAAAATTAAATTTATTTCTTTATACATAAGAATTTCATTCCTTAAAATAGAATTAGTGGACTTTCATATTATTCAGCTGTTCTGTATTGGAAGATAATTTTGGAAATGTCCTTTTAAGTATAGAAAAATTTTAAATTTTTAAATTACAAACACTTTAAAATGATTAAATTGAATTCCCATCCTAACAGTTATGCTAGTTCTTTTAGCAAAAGCAAGGAATAAATTTCTCATGTGAATATGACATAGTAGTTTTAATAGAAAGTGTATCAATATATATAACGTAACCCGAATGTTTTAATATTTTACAATAGTTCTCTTGTCCAAATACGGGTACTTTGACCAATATCAATCTCTTTCTGAAAAGTTTTAAGAAAATCGCATAAGCGTTTTTGTTGAAATCAGTACAATGCGAATGTTGCTTCTCCAATATATTTTATCATCATGTATTTTTAATATAAGTACAACCAACCAGTTTAAAAAGAAATGTTAAGGGAAAATGAAGAAAACGGTGTAAAAAATCTATTAATAAATTTCAATACTAAGTATTTGATTTTATAAATAAAAAAAATATTTAAATTTTTACCAGTACTTCAAGATAATTTTGTAAATCAAATTTCGCAGCATTCATATTATTAGATTCTAAGCTTTCTATGGATTCAAATGTATTAGTAAATGCTTATAAAATCCTCTCGCCATCTCTAACAAAATAATTTTATATAACGAATAATTAAGGACAAAATTCAAAATTAAAAGTCCCTTTCCAGAGTTTTTTTCAGCAAAACTTAAAACCAAAAATGTGTACATTTGGGAAGAAATGGATAAATTATATTATAAGAAAAAATTAAAATTAAAATAGAATTTTCGAGGGCACATTTGCTTTTACACCTTTTGTTGGTGTGGTAAACAAGTACTGGATGTGAGTTCACAGCAATTACATAAGCATGGATGAACTAGAGAAAAAAATCAAAAGTAAAAGCATTAACTTTTATAGTTTTCTAACAAAGAAAGGAACAGGATCTCGTCTTAAGTCATTTCGTTGGCAACATTACTTTACGATCAATTTGACAGTATGTTAAAATATATCCAGGTAATAAAAAAGAGAAATACACTACTCAAATGGCCTACAGAAATCATTGCAATTAACTAAAATTTATTTCCTTCAGCATGGATGATATTGGATATTTGAGCACATATTTATGAGCATATGTGCACTGAGCTAAACTTTATCATATGAACTACTATTTCAACAGGAATATTGCATTTCAGGAATGGAAAGAGTATAGATTCTTATTAAGAGTTATGGATTCCACATTGAAATCAAAAAATATATTTTAAATCACATTATTTTAAATATTTTGCGGATTGGCTTATAAATATATTCTTTCTGAAGTGATGTGAATAAAGCAAAGTTATTAAATGATTTATTCCCAATATCAATTTATATAATATTTGTTTAAATTATTAATTTAATTTTCCAAATAATTTATGAGTAATTATTTGTTTCAACAGATGTAGTTAAATTTATTGGCAGCTTCATAATAATTTAGTTTAAATATTTAATGTGTCTCAAATTTTACATGAAAATTTCAATTTTGACCAGCTTGAGTTTACCGTAGCCTAGTTGTGGGACAACGCTTTTTGGAGCATAATAACTCGGATTCGATTCCCGCCACTGTTGAGCAACGGTAACTAGATGTTGTTCTTTTGCCCTAAGTCTTTCGGGGTGAATGCTTGGGAGTTTTCTAGGTTTCTTCATTTACCATAAGTGAATACTTCGAATTATCTATGAAATATCCTCCCTGAAAGCGGTGAATATTAAAATGCTTTCGGCCGTTGGGATGTTATTATGAGAGATAAAAATTGGACCGGTTTTGGGTTCGCAGTTGTCTAATGATTTTACAGTACTCTTCGGTGTTTATGGTCTCAAGTTCGATCTTAGCAACTGTTGAACCACGGGAGCTGGGTGTTGCACTAGTGTGCATCTATTGGGATGAGCGTTTGGGAATTTTCTGTATTTTCGCTCTTACTACTGTTAAATACTGCCCACTATCTAAAAAGTCCTCCCAGAAAACTTAAAAGGTGGCTACTAAAATGCCTTACAAGTCTTTTGGCAGTTCAATTTTTCACTACCTGGTACCAAAGTTTGACCAATCTCTCTACGGAAATCAGAAAGCCATATGTCTGAAAACAGTCAACTCAAAATAAATGTCGTTACAGACAACTGTGAAAAAAGCATTTTTTACAATAATCTGGTTTATTTATTTATTAAAACTGGAAAATAACTCAATAAAATAAAATAATAATGAACTTTTTTTTGACCGCGTGTTTTTCTACACTAAACAAAGCCGATGTGTGGAAACGAATCGGGTAACTTTTGGCAATAATATTTATTGACTTTTATATTAAATATGCAGCACTAAAGATACATTCTTACACCAACTTCTTCTATTCAACAGAAGTTTAATAGAACCAGAATTAAAATTTCTATTTTCGTAAGAAAGGAAGGGTGATAAAATAATTATAAGTATTGTAGCGAAGAACTGAAGCCAGTACCTATCAAAAACTTACGAGGATCAATCGTCAGAGAAAAACGTATTTTACTTTTTCTTCTTTCAACATTTCCCAGAAAGAAAGGAAAGGAGATTAGTAGCGTGACGTCTTCATAGAGTATGTGTCGTTGGAGCTGTGGTGTACATGAAATCTAGAAATACAATCACGCTTTAAGGAAATAAGTTTTGCGGTGGAATGAGTATGACTCGCGCTTCTTAGTACATCATTCAGTCATTTCAACAGGTTGCGAAGTTTGTTACTGTGCTAGGAAAAAGTCTAAAAATTGAGTTGACAAATTTCATGAATCAAAAGAACTCATATGTGGTTTCCGAAATTCATTCATATCCAGGTGGAATTGTGGTTTTATGAAAAGAATTATTCTATTGAAGACCGAATTTCCTAATTTGTGAGTTAACTTTCATCAGATCCTGTTTCCGATATTTTAGTTAAGATAATGAACTTAAAATAATTAGGAATGATACAAGGGACTGCTCGATTGCCGATTATATCATCGCTAAATTTTTGCCATTACAAAATGAAAGGAACCATCAGAAATATTTTGAGATGGTTCAAATAAGAACTTCATCCTGAAATGTTAGTAAAATGGACATAAATGAAACTGCGCCTGCTTTTATCTACTAATTAAAACTAGTTTAAATAATTTTTTCATGATCAGTTTGTATTTTGCATTTTGAATTAAATACTTAAGAATACATATATACAGTAGCTCTGTTTGACATCAAAAATTCAAGTGACGCAATGGATTAACATTAGTTTAAAAAAAATTAAAAAAGTCAATTTTTTATTTCATTTTCCTTTGTCGACTTGATACCTTGTATGAGCAGGTAATCTATCCAAAGTTATCCAGCAAAACAAATCCTCTCGTTAATTAAATCCAAATCATATAATAGTTCATATAATCCCAAACTTAGTTGTTGTTGCAGCACCACCATGCTTCCTTGTACATAGAATCGAGTTGGGCTCCAGCAGTTAGATAGAAGCAGCCAGGTTAGAGTCTTCGTAATTTGGAAGCAGGGACCAAGCAGAAAACTCCTCACTACATTGTCTGCCACTTCCAAGGGAATCATTTCACATGGAGGACATTGCAACCACTACATATTTAACGTGGCCCAGTCACCATTAGCAAACATGACTGATCTTTGTCTGGGCCGAAACTCAAACTCACTACCTTTCAATGATGAGAACAAACGGCCCTATTTAACCAGGCCACCGCGGCCCTTAATCTAAACTTAGTTGTTATAACTTTCTTTTCTTTTTATAACAATCTTTATAATGTAAGTAATATAATAATCATAATTACAGATTTCTTAACTTCTACTTTTCTGTTTGATATATAATATAAAACATAAACGAAATATATATTTCATGTGGAAGAAATTTGTTTTTAAAATTGTAAGAACTGAAATATCTCTCTCAGATATAATGCATTTTAGAATTTCAAATCTCAAATATGTAAAGTTTATTAAATATAATCTTTTTGAGTAGGATATATTTTTCTACAAAGGAAGTTATGTAACTTTTGGTCAAGCATAATAATATTGTTGATAAACATAATTATTAGTCAAGCATAACTATTATTGAAGCTTAATCGTCAAACAAATGCCTTACATAATATGTCAATTTTAAAAAATTTTTTTATTTTATTAATGACGCAATGAATCATGTATAATAACACATTGAAAATCTAATCATTACAACCAGAAGGACGGTAAATCAACAATCATTTTATTAAAAATTAACAAATTCATTTTTGAAAATTGTATTAAAGATAAATAACCGAATGAATCTTTTATTGAAGATTTGGAAGAAAATAGTAAAGTTGCCGGACAATGCCTGCAGTAACGCTTTATAAAAAATCTTGGAAATAAATTCAAAATTGCTTTGGAAAGTTAATTTCTAATACTCGTTTTTAAGAATGCGGACGGCCATTCATCAAAATAATTAAATCAATCAATAAATTATAAACGAACAGAAAAATTTCTTGCATTCGTTAAATTACTGACATCCAAATTATTTTTCATTAAACTATGCAATATCTAAAACAAATTATTTTATTAGTCATTATTTTAATAGAAGGATCGAGTTGTTAGAGTCGATTAAAATCCTGTTGTTCAGAAAAAGCTTATAAAAATGATAGTGAAATTAAGTTACGCTTAGTTATCTCATTTGAAAAATATTTCATAAGGAGACCTAACTTAAGCCGCATAAAAGTTCAATCAATAGTTAAGTCATATAATCAATCGTAAGCCCACAAAAAAAAAAAAAAAAAAAAAAAAAAATGGTTTCTCTGTGTGAAATTGAAATTAAAAATAAGTGTTGTGTTCCACAATTTTGTTCGATTTCTTCGCTGTTGAAATTTTGTTCGATTTCTTCGCTGATGAATTTACATCAACGATATCTGATTTAACGTGTATTGAGTTAAATAAATATTGATTAAAAATTCCAAACAAGATTTCGGTGATTCTGCATAAGTAAAAAATACGAGATAGTAAAAGGCAATGCATTTTTTAAAATGCTGATATATCTCTATTTCCAGAGTAAATTCCGTTGCTTTTCTGTAACAGATGACATAAATAAGTTTTAATATTTGATAAATTAATTTTTAATTATAATTAAAGTATTAAAGCTTGTGGATACAATTTATAATCTAGGAGGTAATAACCAATAGTAAATTTTTTCTTTGTTAAAATAAGGATTTATTGTACATACAAAAAGAGAAACATAATGAAATTTTGTAAATAAAGGAATAATGTAGCATTAAACTTCAATGTATTCCAACGTACGTTGTTGCGTAATGTTAAATTATAATTAGCCTTTCTTTATTTCAGACAGAATCTGCGTTGGAAACCCAGACATGTCTGCATTTTTACAGTTCAAATAAGTTAACTAAGCTCATATAAATCCCTCACATTTCCATCGCCTGATTTTATTGCCTGTAATATGAATAAAACTGTGTAACTAGTTGACGTCATGATAAAAAATCCTAAAATTTTGAATATTTATATATATGTATTAGAAATGTAAATATGAATAGTATTTTTATCTATATTTAATATAAAATTTTATAAATAATAAAGTTATTTGACATTTAGGTTTATGTACCCAAATTTTACCATTCTTAAATTCATCCTCCTGAATTCCAGTACCAAGAAAGACCAGAAGTAATACAGCAAAATTTATTTGGCCGATAACACACGTATCTTCTTCTTCTTCTCTTGAGCTTGTCAGATATGTGGCACCTCTGCATTGTTGCATTTTGTACCATGCTCCAAGCTCAATTTTTTCCTAGTTCCATTGTCTTGGGTCACCTACTTTGTTTATAAAGTCTGATAGGCCCTCAATGGAGTTTAGGTGTAACTCTTTAGGATATGGATTACCTAGAGTAGTGAATCTTGTAAGGGCAAGAGCATCACACTCATATAGGATAACACATGTATACAAAAATCAAATGATTGAAATTACAGCTTCTTGTGATGGGTGGATGATGACAAAAATGAGTATAGAATTAGTATAGCCCCCATTGTTGGCTATAACCACTCCCCCACGCTTCAGCATAAAGTCAAAGAGGCTTCGGATGTATCTTTTGGGTATATCAGTCCATGTAGCTTCTATATGTAGATT
>JAPDSC010039192.1:20633-35262 GCA_026290005.1 Latrodectus geometricus
TTATTGTGCAAGTATGTACCATACATTTTTAATTGTCGATAGATCGGGCCAATGAACCAATTCAATGTAATGTGTAAAAAAAGAACTCTTGAACATGTCATGCCCTATGTGATTTTTTATTCAAGTATGCTCATCACTAAAGACTCAAAATTATCTGCATTATACACTAAAAATGATATTGATTAAAATATAGGAGTAAATGAATCAATATCCGTCCTTTAAGTTTATAATGAATTCACCGGAAAAGTTATTTATAAGGAAAATTTCCTTAAACTCAAGAAGAAAAATTAAATGAGACAAACTGTTAAATAACTTAATTGAATTCGCAAAAGATTACAAAAAAAAACTCGAAAATATAAATTAGAATTCAGACTTTTACTCAATTATAAAAATTAATGCGCCGCGTACCCTGTCTGGTGGTTAGAGTACCTGACTACGGATGGGGAGAACCTGGGTTCGAATCCCGGCTCGGGGGCATGGATGTACTTTCTCTTTCTCTCACTGTGTTTCTTGTCCTTTTCTTCTCAAATGATGGATACATGTGGCCCGCCTTATAAACGGATTTGTGGCGTGGGCGATGCTACTCGTACCTCCGTGACTTGGTTCACAGGTGCCCACCGGGTAACGATAAAATGAGTAGCAGTGTCTGGCCTTGTTGCGGCAAAAGGGTTAATTACTCAAGTATGCCGGCCATTAGAAACAAAAAAATAAAAATTAATGCGGTAACCACAGAAATAAATCTTGGAACTGGAAAGTAGTTTCACTCAGCACTTAAAACCTTTTAATGTAGAAAATGACGAAAACCTTAATATCTGAAAAATTTATTAACTAGCCAATCTATAGACAAAGAGGAACTTGGATATGACACAGAAGGAAAAGCTGAAGCATTCAGATTCTTTTGAACCACAATTTTCTCTTAACTACCGATATGATGATAAAATGATGGCATTGCATGCAAAAAAACTAGAAAGTTTTTTTTAAAGAATATTACCCTTTCTGGTACACCAATAGATACAAACTTAAATGCATGTAATACTATTATTGAAAGATTAAAAAAACTGTAAAGTACCTGATGAAAACAGAATAAAAAAACATTATGATTAAAATTTTGACATTTTTTTTTAATTCAAGAACTTGTTAATTTATTAAATGGTGCTTTGCTTTTAGAATTTGTAATTATTTTTAAAATTTTGAGGAACTGCAAATATTCTCTTCCCAAAGCAACTGAAAGATTATCTAATGCCGTAAAATTATAGATCCACCAGTTTCCTCTCTTCAAATATCGAAAAATACGAAATTGATAATCTGATACTTCAAATTTTTTAGATTAAAAAAATTTATATTTCTTGAAAATCGTTTCTACGAAGCATCTTAAATCGTTCTTGCGCATCTTAAAATCATTGCAATCAGCTATGAAAATGAGTAATTAGTTGACCTACTTAAACTGTATATCTAAGTGGATTTTCATAAAATCTGGTATCACACCTACTATGTAAATAATCAATAAAGATATCCTTTATTTTTATTAATTATTTACATCTTCTTCTTCTTCTTCTTTTGAGCTTGTCAGTGGCACCTCTGCATTGTTGCATTTTGTACCATGCTCCAAGCCCAATTTTTTCCTAGTTCCATTGTCTTGGGTCACCTACTTTGTTTATAAAGTCTGATAGGCCCTCAATGGAGTTTAGGTGTAACTCTTTAGGATATGGATTACCTAGAAATTATTTACATAATAATTATAATTTAAAATTAATAAATATATCCTTATTCGGTGAAGAAATTATCTAATACAAGGATCAAAATCAGATTCCAAATCAACAGAGAAATATAAATGTTAATATACTACAGAGAAGCAAATTTTACACCTCTTCCCTGTTGACCTTGCATCCAAATTAAACTTGTTAATAATCATCAAAATATTCGCAAAATACAGAACAACCTTAAATGTATATTTTTTCAATAAACAAATTTCACTAGCAACAAAACCCAAATACTTAGAGCTTCTCATTACAAAAAAATCCTGGAATGAATGGACTGAAGAAAATATTATTATATCCTATATTATTTATAATAATTAGCATTGCTCTTCAATAATCTCAATTTAAATTACTTAATAAAGTAATAACTTACAGTACTATCATTCCATTTATATTAACGTATGCCTGTTTAGCATGCTACAATCTCCAGTTACATTCTTAAAAACATTGATACATTGAAAAATAAAATTCTTCGAAAAATTAACAATACTGCCTTTTAAAATGATCTTGACTATTTCAGTTGTAAAAATTAAATATTTAATTTCATTTCCAAATTTTAGAATGAAATTCACTTTTTTGGATAAAACATCAGAAAACGAAAATACGAAAATGGAACAGTGAAATTTAAATTTCTTTTTTGATTTTTGTTATATTTGATTTTTACTTAGAAATTTTATATAATTAAAATTATGAAGTAAAATTACATTCTTTTCGTAATTATATTTCTTATATGTATTCTTAAATATAATTTACAAAAATATGCAATTCCACAAAATTAAAAAAATTTCAATTTGTTTATCTGCGTGTGGCTTTTTATACAGTATAAAAAATCAGACTAGTTCTCTTTGGTATAATGTACCAGAAATTTAATGGACGTAATTGCGACAAATAATGCTTTCTCAAAGTTGTTCATTATATATCTTGGTCGCTTGTAGTGTTATCTTTTGTGAACATCTTATACGTCAACTTTTGTATAATTATTTAAAAATAATCTCTACTAATTAATAAATAAAATGATTCTTAATTGGGATAGCATGCATAAAAAATTGTAAAGAGAATAATATTTTATCCAAGAAAATCTAATAAAGAGACATGATTAAAGTTTGATATGTATATAATTTATAATTGATGGTCAAGAGCTGTAAATAATTTTAATAAAAATTTAATTAACAAATTACCTGTATATTTACATGACCTAAAAAGGACAATAAACGGTTTACCCCCCCCCCCCCAAACCCAAAATGTTTGTTTTGAAATCTTGTACCACTTGAAAAATAAGGCTGAGTAATTAACTTTTAGAATTTTGTTTATTTAACCTAATAAAATATTTTAAACAGGCTTTCCTTCTTTTCAGAACTTCACAATTCCGTTTTATTCATGACGTTATTACATGAGCTTTTAAATGAAAAAATATCATGTTTCATAGCAAAAAAGAAATAGTTCATTTACATAAACGATCAAATTTATTAAAATTATTATTGCATATTTCAAGTACAGATTTTGCTTGATCATGATTTGATCATGATTTACGTTTTGAAAATAATAAAATTTTATTTATATAGTTTAATAGTCTTTCTTCCAAAATTCAAATAATATCAATATAGTCCAAAATCATAAATTTTATGATAGTTAATTTTTTTCAGCTCAATAATCATGAAAATTGATGATAATTTGGAAATCATCCTTAATTATATATACTGCTATATTTCTTAATATCGAAAATAATAGAATTTATTTTGCTTATTTTTACAAGCATCATTACGACAGTATCAATAAGATTTTCAGTGCATTAAATTAAACATATTAAAATCAAAATATATCATACAGCAGATTATTCAAGCATAATTTTAGGCGAAAGCTGCAAAATAATGATAATATAATATTATAAAAAGTTTATATTTTAAAATTGTTTAATGGTTTTATGACAATATTTTTATAAAAAAATTGCTTCTGATTATATAAATCTTTGATTGCTATTTTTTCACGAAAAAAATAGCTCGAAACAATTACACTGGTTCATTATACTATAAAAGTAATGTACTATATGTAAAGTAGTGAATTCTATTTTAAATTACTTAGAGTAGAATGAAAATTATAAAAAATGTGTCTTAAAATGTGCTGTAAATTATATATATATATATATATATAACTTATTTTATTAAAATTCGCAGGTAAGATTCTTAAATTTAATAATCTGTTAATCAATGAAATGAAGTAGGCTATGGTTTTATATACTTTACAGATTTTATACACAAATGTTGGATTTCAAAAACTTGCAACAAGATCCATAGAAATGACTAAATACTGAAGATAAGCAGGATAGTTTCTGAGAATTTATCTGGAAGTTTATTTTAAATAGTTATTGACTTGATAAGCATGAAATTCTTGCGAATTGCAAGACCGTGGTGAATCAGAGAGAGAGAGAGAGAAGTATTACTGGACTAAACATGACTATTTCAAACAGACTGCAAAACAGATAACTGGCTGCAAAATAATGGCAAAAACAAATATTGCTGTTCAACATGTAGTTGATGCTTAAATAAAGTTCTAGATTATAATAGTGACCTGCATGCCTTAATTTTATCCGGAAAAGAATATCTACTTTTAATACTGTCCCGGACAATTTGAAAGTTTAAGAAGGCATTTTATGATTTCATATAAAAACTTTAAATAAAAAGAATTTATTGGTGAAAAACTGTAAGATATTAATTTAAATTTAATTTTATTTTATTAATTTGTAAGAAATATAATTTATCTGATCTATTTAAATATTGACTTGGATACATAGCATGAATATGGTTTGGTTCACAATTTGATTAGCAGTTAATAACTAAGAAATGTTTTTATTAATTTTCTTTCTAATTCAAGAAGTTATCCATTAACTATATGTAAATATAAATGATATTAATTTTGAATCATTTATTTTATGGCCTCATTAAAGTAAAAACAAATGTTTTATATTTCCTTAAACATAAATTTCGTTTAATAAATAATATCTCTTTTGAATAAAATTTTATAGAATTCGCATAAGCAAATAGCCTAAGTAAATGAATAAAATTAAACTAGAGCTTATAGAGAAAGCAATTAAATATGCATGAATTTATTACTATCCCTATCGTGCATAACTATCATGCCTCAAATATATCAGTTACTGAAACATATGAATATTATAATTATGATTCTCTGAAATAGCAATTAAAATTATTTAAGTATCTTTAAACAGAGATTATAAAATTGTGGGCAAAAGATATTTACTGAGGATTAATGATGTACTATTTTATACACGAGTCTCATAACATATTAATTTTATGGTACTTTTACATTATTAATAGAGACCCTATTTATTCAATTTAGACTTATTTTTATATCGTGTTTTCATTACTTTTATATGGTTTTTAGTTTCGATGCTTAATTTATCTAAATTTACTTTTGATTTACAGATAGGCTTATGAGTCTATTTTTATAAATATATAATATAGCTTTCTCGAACATCTTTCGGATTTATGGTGAAATAAAATCACCACAGCATTTCAAAATAAGACAATTTTTATTTTGAAAACTTATTGAGAATTATTATTTTAAATTCATTTATTTTCTATTTTTAATTTATGCTTGATCTTTATTTTAAAAATCACAATTTAAAATAGAACATTATCTTATAAGGAATTATATCAGAACGATTTCTTAAAAATTTTCAGCATAACAAAATAACTCGAAAGCAGTCTGTAGAGGTGATTTCAAGGACGAGTTACTGCTTAGGGGTCGGCTTTTGTAAGAACCCCTCGAAATGACCAAAACTGATAACTCCATTTTTATGTTTAAAAGAACTGTTCTCTATTTGTTTGAAACGTATCGTCATAATTTTAAACATTAGCATTCGAATATTACACTTAAATTTTTTAATATTAAAATTAATCAATATATTAATAATGTGTTTTTGATTACTTTAAAAATATTATATCCACAAATATTTAAAAATAATTTAACAAAGATTTATAACCATATAATCTAAAATTTATAAAATTTACATCAATATATTGAGAAACAAATTTTTTCCACCTATATTTGTATCCAAAATAGATATTAAAAAAACAAAGGTTTGACATTGATTTCGTTTAAACCTCCAAATCAAAGAATTATTAAATATGAACAGTATTGGGAATCGACTAATTAGTACTGCTAGTGGCTGGAATTAAAAAAAACTTTATCAATAAAGAAATTCATCTTGTTTATCATTTAAGAAAACAATAGTGAAAGAATCTATGCATATTAAATGTTTATAGCCTAATATTCCTCCTGTCATGTGCTAAAGAAAGTGCCAACTCATATGTCAATCACATTACATATCCTTAAATATATATTATGGTGCATTTTTGTAAGTGTTAATCAGTTTACAAACTCTTAAATTTTTCTTATATCGTTATATATAAACTTCTTTGTTATAAAAAAATTTCTATATACAAATATTAATTTCCCTTCACTAGATTTTACATTTATAAAAAAATAATTATACATGTATAATTTTGTTATATATGTATTATTAAATATAAATATGATCTTATATTTAAGGGAATGTATTTGAATAAATTACAAAAATATATTACTTGAAGTGCAAAAAAAATCCATTTTTTTATATGATTGTAGATAATTATTGAAAATCTATTTTAATAAACAAATTAATTTCTAAATTTTAAATAATTGTCACAATTTAACATATTTACGTCGTATCGAATTAATGTTAGACTGTCATAAATTATCTCTAAATGTCCAAAAAATGTTTCATTATTTAAGATTTTCAAATTTGTCGATTTTGTAAAGTCCATCTATGAAAATGTAAATACAACATGACCAATACTTTGGTTTGAAGAACCGCAGCAAATATTTTATAAAAATTTGAGAAAAACAATTTTTTTTATCAAATTAATATAAATAAAATAATTTTCATTTAATTTATCAATAAGAAAAAAAAATTAAGGTCGTATCAGATTAGGCATAAAATGAAACACATATTTTTTTTATTTTGTTGATAACCTGACAGTATATTTATTTTTCTGATTTTATGCCTATTTTACATTTACAATAATAAAATAAACAAAATACTTTTAGCACTATCGCTACTTTTTATCGAATATGAAATAGGTGAATAAAACAAAAATTATGTTTCATGTTTTCTGCGACAAAATGAAAACGAAAGCTCTTCTATTGTTGCATTCAAAAAAAGAAGAAAAAAAAAGCAAGAGCGCTGGACTTGGGTTGCTATGAAGATTATACACCAACCCGGAGCTACAAACGAGCCGTTGAAAACATGAATTCCATTTTTATCGTCAGAGATTTGAAACTTTCCGTCCGTCGCCCCTCGGTATCGTCGACCCCAGCCTCACGGCAGGCAGTGGCACGTGAAGGTCATTTGGGGCGTGCAACCGGTTTTCCTCCCCCTCTACCCGTCCCAGACACTCCTCGCCCCAACTTTCTAAGCACCTTTTCTTACCTGTAGATAATAACAACCACATAACAAAATTTTTCGTTTATTGTATGAATCTGGTGACGTCAGTCCAATTTCTGTTTCAACCGTCTTCTTTCGAATTTGAATCGAAGAAAAAAAAAAACAAGTTTTCTTTTTTCTTTTTTATAATTGTAGCACGTGCCCCTATCGTGTTCAATTATTTGACTTTCCATGCACGACTATTTTTTGTGTACTTTTACAAGAATTTTATTTTTGTTTTATTAATAAACTTGCCTTAAAGTAACTAATGATCTTTGATATTGTCAGATCTGATCCTTTGTTTTTTTTGTGACCGTGATGAGAAAAATACTAATTACATAAATAAAAGAATTAAGCATTCATTCTTATTACTGTTTTTTTTTTTTTTTTTATTGTCTCATGAATATCAAAAGCGTCTTGCTGAACATGAAAACGATAATAACCAATCAAATAACAGGACAAAATATTCCGTCAGTAATTTAATTTATAAATAATCTCAAATCATTTGCTATTCATGAATATTGAATTTAAAGTTATACTTTTTTCTTTTAAATGTGATTTTCAATCATTTTTCATTTTTGAAAAATAACTAGCTTAGATATGATTTATCAATCTAAGACAACCCGTAAATTAAAATTATATATATACTAGTAAATATTTTTCAAAAAATTTGCTTTTACACGAAAATTTTACTAAAAATAATGGTTACATTCAATATATTCATGAAAATTTATCAATGTTAAAATTTTTATGAAAGAAGTGAAACTTTTATTTTTTTCTGTCCATTTTATATCAAAAATTTCCAATTCCAAAAAGTTTAAATTGTGTTCTGTTTTTTATCAAATTAATACCTTAAAAAGCTCTTTAGCAGAAAAGAATAATATTGAAATATTTTAACTTTAGCTACACTGTTTTAATTCAAAGTTCGAAATTCTCATATTATGAAGAATTTCGAACTTTTGAGATTCTACTTGGATAAATTAATATTAATAATTATAAATCAACAGTTACTCAAACAATACACATTTATTTTAAGTTTTGGGACGATGAAAAATTCCCTAGTTTTGCTTTTAAAGATTTTATTCATTATTCATTTCTCAATTTTTATCTCCATAGTTTATCAAATTAATTTTCAATAAATGCATAGATAAATAACTAGGCATAATATATGTTGATAATACATATAAATAACTATAATGATAGCATAATATATGTAAATAATTACTCATAATATATATATGATAGTTCTAACTCTCAAAATAAAATTATACTTATGATTCTATAAAGTATCATTATTATAATATGAAATTTTTTACTAAATTTTCCTTAAAACATCTGTAATTTTTTGACTAAAATTAGGTTTAGTTTATTTGTCATTCAACGGTCACCTTTTGTAAAATAGGGATATTTATATCACAACCCCTACAATTTAAAATGGACCCAAACCAACAAACTGTTGAATTGAAAGCAAGGGCAATAACTATTCGGGTATTAAATAGAGGTAATTGGATGAAATCAAATAATATGAGATGTGTTATAAGATTTCTTATTTGTTAACATTTAATTAATTAATATGAGAATTTAATCTGGCTTTTCCATTTGTAAGGCATGACTCACAAATTCGATCACTAATTAATATGATAAATACTACATTCACCATCTTATTATCACGGACTTTCTGAACAATATTTACAACAGAATCTGATTTTTACACGGACATTTGGAATAATATCCTATAGCTTATATGAGTTATGTGACGTAAATGTACATCAAATAAATTTTCTTCTGAAAAACAAACTAAATTTTGCAGAATGATAACATATTTTTTTAATATATTAATTACATCTGGAATACTAAAACATAAAGCAGACATTTTATTATCATATAATTAAGATTAAATTTTCTTGTTCAAAGATAAGTTAGTTTTAGGAAAGACAAAATTTCAAATGTGACTTTTAATTAATTAAAAAAATAATTAAGTCCAAAAATTAAAATTAGGAAAATATGTTATTAATATTCCTTATGTTAAAAGAAATTTAAATCTTTGATGTAAAATAGTTATTATATTATTTTGAGATATTACCTGATATTTGTATGAGAAATTCTTTGTCTACTTACAATGAAATATATTTTAACCAAGGGTTAATATTTTTAGCAGATTAATATTATTTTGGTATTAAATAATATTTATAATTTTTATAATATAATAATAGATTTCCATTTTTTACAAATTATGTTTTAAATTTTGAATATGTATATATAAAGTCATGTTAATTTGTTATTTTATCATCTGAATTTCCGAATGTGTCCGAAAATACTCCATCGCTTTTTATTGATTAAAACAAAAACATTCATCAAAAAGTTACGACATATTGCTATGGATATATTTTTGTCACCTGCCGTATAAAAAAGAAAATAAATCTGTGCATAGATTAAATTCTTCATATCTCTGTTTATCTTACAAAAGATAACTATAGACTAACTGTTTCTGTAATAATTACTTAAAACTTCAAATGAATAAAGATAATAAGGATTTTAAACTTTACCATATATCGTAAGATTTTTAAATTTCAAAATATGTTTTATATTTGAGAACGTTGAGAGGTTGTTTGGAAATTATACTTTCCATAGTAAAAATATGAATATAAGGTAAATAATAACTATTTTAATTACATAAATTCTCTTTTTTACCTAAATTAGTTTACACCTATATATAATAAAATTTCACATAAAAATAATTTATGATTATATATTTAATGAAATGTTTTCGTCGAAGATTATCCAAAATCAACTTTTATTAACTTTAATGGAAATTAAGTGTGCAGTTTAGATATGTAAGGAAATGCATTTATTTTAATAATTTCTATAGAAATCATTTTATTATTTTGATGACAATAACTGTTATGTATTTCAATTGTCATTAGCTTTAATCTCTCAAATGAAAGGGATAAATTTATTATTTCTGTTGTTAAATCAAAATACAAAAATAATGATATTCCTATTTCTTTTGAATAAATCTATGAATTAAATAAGAATCAAAATGAAATATATCAATAATTTCAGCAAATTAGTTAACGAAAAAAAAATCAGAATCATTATTAATAAGTAATTTAATTGATGTTATTATATATATTCTTACATTAATCAAAATACTAGTCTCAAAAAGTTTTCAATCGTTTGAAATAAGAAATATTGATACTTAATTATTCAAATATAAAATTCATATTTTAAATAGTTTTGGTATGTAATACTTTTTAATAAATCAAAATTAGTACCTTTTAAAGAAAAAAATTATTGTTCTCTTCCTTTTATATAAAAAAAGGGGGAAAAAAAAAGGAACTCATCTTTTTTCTTCTTTTAAAAAAGAAAAGAAAAAAAATACATATGCGCATATATGAAGCAACGAATCCGGATGTAAAGGCAACCGCAAAGAGCTCTTCGATATTTTTATGAGATCTTTTTACTGCTTAAATTAACTCCCATCTTTTTTCAAACGTACGAAATTATTTTTTATATTTGTTGCTCATGAATTTTTTATGGCTCACAAACTATAAATCAAGTAGATACAAATACTCTCAACTCCTAGAAGGATTTAATTGCTTTGTTGCATTTCTTTAAATGTTAAGCATTTTTTACGTGTTTCTTTAAATCTCTATTTTATATCAAATATCAATTTCTGTATAAATGCAGGTGACGTGAGAAAGCATAAGTTGAAAAATTAGATATAAAGCTCATATTATTTTCATTTGTAAATTTATGAATATAATTAGAAATAAACAAACTTATGAATTATTTAGATACTGTTCTTTATTCGTAACTGCATTTAATTTCAGTAACACCTGTTTAAATAAATGTGCTAAATACAGCACCACATTGGCTTATATAGCATTAATTGGAGCATTTTAAAAATTAGCAATCAAATGAATATTTATTCTAAATGAAACGTAGAACGAAAGAATATCACTGGTTACAAATCTGTTGTAATTCAAGAACCTATGAGGGAATTATAAAAGCTCTGCATATCATTGTTTGCTAAGGAATCATCAGTTGGTCCCTCCTATTTGATAACATGAATGGAGATTTGAAGTATTAATTTCTGCACTTAGAGTCTACTACACACTGATAAACATGGTAGAGTTTGACTTAAAACATGTTTAGAATATAAACTTAAGTGTTTTTCCATACAAGAGACAAGCTAGCTACTGCTGTGAGTTCATCAGTTTATGGGTTCGATTCCCATATTAGCTGTGAATGTTTGTAGGAGACAATAAACTAGTTCAAATTCTAAGCAATGAGCGAATTAATACCACTCGTTAAATGAGAAAAATGATCCTTTGTTTTTAATTATTTTATATAATAAATATTAAAGTAATTGAATAACTGTGTGTGTAAATTTATTTCTTATGCTTTCAATTATGTTGATATTTTTCTAAGGCTTATTCATTATATCTAACAATACTTCAATGACACAGTATTGATCCAAAAGCTAGATCCATGTTGAAATCACGTCGTGTCATTTAAAAAAAATGGTGAATAAAAACATTATTACTGATTATTAACGAGAAGGATAATTGAAAAATATTGTCAAAAGACTTGTTTGCAATAAGTAGATTTTCCATGAGTGTTCGAAATCATCAATTTATTAAAATGCTTTAAACTCCAAAATATAATTCACACACATATAACCTACTGAAATAATCGATGCATATTAACTTAAAAAAGTTTTCAATTAATGAAAACATATAATTTAAATATAAATGGTACAAATTATCTGTAAACCACAATTTTTGCGAGAAATATCATTTTCTTTCTTTAAATTAGAGTATTTTTAAATTTCGTGTTCGAAAGTAAGTAATGTGTGCTTGGCATTTAAATAAATATTTTGAAATAATCTTCTTGCATACAACTTCAAATAATAAATCTTACCCACTTAATTTGACTAAATTTTTTTTTAGAAATTTCTGAAACAATATGTTTTAAAAAGGTTTTCTCTCTCATAGAAATGTATTAAATTTCCTTTTATACATACATAAAATTTATATAAAACATTACGTATAGATTTTTATAATTCCATTCTATAAAAAAATATAGATCCAACATGTTCTATCATTTTAAATTTTTATAAAAAATTTTTTTAAAAATAAATGAATACAAGTTAAACTCGAGGCTCATTTTACGATACTTATTTTGAAATTTTGGATCTTAATATTTTAATTTATATTTTAGTTTTTATTTATATAAATAAAAACTGCCTTTTTTTGAAATTTTTCATGTAGTTAACAAATATTATTTGTTTTTAATCTAATAACATATTTTGCCCTTATCAGTAGTTAAAAAAAATGAAAATGTAAAGAAAAATGCGGCAATTAATCGCAATTTTAAGGAGTTATGAAAATATTTATTGATTTCTCCTTCTAAATTCATTAATCATTAAAATTTCAAACATTTATTCAGTTTTAAAGAGTATATTATCTATTTTTATAAGTATATAAATTCGGAAATATATTAATATAAAATCTCAATTTGAAATCGTAAGAAATAGTCTATTAAAAAATATTCCAGAAATTATTAATCAAACTGACTCTTAATACTCATAAATCTCAGAAATGTATACATTACTAAACAAAATGTATAAATTAATAAATTTTTCATACCTTATTCATAAATCATTTCAGATTTAGCAATAAATCACAAGCGCAAATAGTAATTATTTTTGTTTTTGTCACTACAAATATACATCCCAAGAAAAATAAGAAATGAATTACATATCTAAGCGATTATTTTTATCAGCAATTAAATAAGAGATTGCATAACGGTTATGATAAATTTAACTGAAATGCTTAAAAAAAATGATAACAACTTCACACAGAATTATACTTGATAGCAGTTATTATAATGAGCTTAATAAATACTTTTTAATTTTAATTATAATGAAACTAAAATAATAAAATGTATATGAATGCAATCTAACAAAATTTCGATTTTTTTGATTAATATGAATTATTTCTTTCTGTCGAGCATTAAAGAAAGAACGAAATTTAACAATTAAAATGATAATAACTTGTGTAAAAATTGTCGGTTTCGAAATTTTCTGAAAATAATGTCATTTTTATTTTGGAACAATGTATTGTTTAAGCGGAAGCTAGGACAAAAATATATTGGTTTCTTCTACTTTCTTGTTTCACGGTTTTATTTTTGTAGAATTTTTTTTTAACTGAATCATCTTTCTTATTATTTTCTTTAACTTTTATCATTTTCGAATTCATTCATCAAAATATTCAATGATGCAGTTTCTTAACTATCTTCCTATATTTCCAATCGTATTCAGTTAGTGAATATCAGACTTCTACTGCTTAATTTCCTCCATCCATTTTCTTCATTTTGCAAACTGCCCTCAATTCTTTGGTTACGAAGAAAGTTAATTTTTAATAATTCAATAAATGGCTAATTTTTAGTAATTGTGATTTGTATATTAATGTTATTTTATAGTTACATTCCATTACGTGACTTACACTCTAGGCAAGCTTTATTGAGTGAAATTCTTGATGAAAAAGAATGTCGAAGAAAAAATTTAAGGCATCATCAATCAACATGCAATTCTTCTGGAATTTATTTCGATCGTGAATGCGAAATCTAGGATTGTTTTTACATCCATACTGTGAAGATGGGTTCTTCCTAATATCAAATAAATTTAATGACACTAAATGAGTATGCAAGAATTCTTAAACTTTTATGATTCCAAGTAAAATATCAGCTTTTTCGTCGTTTGTAAATTTATTTCATAATGTACGTTATAATATTTGGTTTCGTGAATGGTCTCAAACATCATTCATGGCAAACGTGTATATGGAGAATAGAAACTTAGCATCCATCCATCTTATTTAACAACGGTTTGGATAAATAACAATGTTGAATGTTAAGTTTCTATCTTACATTTTGAAGATGGGAACTTTTACTCCAAAAGTAAAAGGTTTACCTTTAGGTCGAGGCAAGCTCAAAATTTTAAAATTTATAAACAAAAAACATAAAGAATATTGTTAATTGGAATTCAGAAGTTCCATAATGGTATCACCGAAAATATGCGATTTATCAACAATTTAATGAGATTTAAATAAAAAAGTTTTTTTATTGTATAGAAGCTATGCAATAAATATATTTAATAATTTAACATGAATTTTTTGATAATTACATATCTGTCACAGCATTATCTGTTCGAATCATATTAAATAATACATATGTTTTTATTGTGCTATTCAATATGCAAATTATTCATGTGGTAATTAGGAAAATCCAGAAACTTTTGAATGGCCTATCAATAAAAAAATAATAAAATCAAATTAAACGTTTTTTTTTGGAATATAAAGTTCTTTTTATTACATTTATCCTATAC
>JAPDSC010039192.1:38262-74433 GCA_026290005.1 Latrodectus geometricus
CCCCCCCCCCCATCCAAAAAAAACATTTTTTTAATATTGGTTTTAATTCTTGGAAGACAAGATAGAATGAAAAATTAAAAGTATTTACTTTTTATGTAATTTCAAATAACTCATAGCCATAATAATGGTAATAGAACGATGTACAGTATCTATATTATTTAAGATTCGTTCTAAAAATAATATTGTGATAGTTTGTTGTTTTTATGTGCCTTCTTACCTGGGTCATCATTTAAATTATTTAAAGCATTCCTTTGTTGAGAATATATGATATTAATTACTTCAGTAATATAAATAAGAGGCTTCTATGAATTATGGTAATATCAAATTTCTGTCATTTGGTGAGTGGGAGTTTTTACTAAAAGCTATGAAATATTAAATGTTTATTTATTAATTAGTTATCTTCCTTAGAGTTTATGATTTTTATCTTATGTGAAATTTTTAAATATCTTAGTTTTTAGCAATTTATTATCCATGATATCTTCAAAATTTTAAATAGGACTTTTTTAATCTTTTATGAAATTTTTAATTTTTCATAGGTTGGAAGAAAAACAAAGGCAAGTCAAATAAACCTCCACGAAGAGAAATTAAAAATCCAGAAGAAATATTGAAGGCAAGAAATAGAAAAGAGAGACTCTTAAATCATGCAAAAAAGAAACATCAATTAAGAGCAAAGCGTAGGAAAAATAAATAATATATGTTGTGAAATAGGCGTATTTTTCTTCATTTGTACATTTCATATATTAAATATTATATAAATCAATTATATTATATAATTTTTAAGTGTGATTTTTTTAACAAATTAACATTTACTTAACCAAAAATTATTATATATAAAATATTTTATATCTTTTTCCTCTACACCCTTAACACTGATTTGTTCAGCAAGTTGTGGGTCCAATTCTTCCCTCCTCATTCATTAATATTTGTTGTGGTAAGAAGTCCAATTTAAACAATAGATTATGAAAAATAATGATTTTAGAACTCCAATGGTAATATAAAAAACTAAATAATGCTGCAATAAGTTATGTATAAATGCTGAAATTATGCTTTTATATCATTTCAAATTTATTTGTACATTTTTTTATTTTGAAATCCCATTTATCCCACCATATAATTATTGTCTCATTGTCCCATATTTATTGCATTATTAAAGGTAAAATCTACAATACAAAGTTGAAATTTTTAATAGAACTTCTATTATTTTCATTTTAAAAAATTCCAATATTAACAATATCAAACAAAAGTTTTAAACCCTTTTCTATCTGACTTTTTTTTTTTTATTAAATTTTTTTTTTTTTTTTTTATATTTTTTTTAGCAATTTATATAGAATTTTAGACATTTTTTTATGTATAACGCTTATTTACTCAACTGCATATACCATTGAGATTAAACATTAAAAACATGAGGAATTGTTTTGCCATAGCAATGATATTACATTTAATAAAACTATGTATGAATTCTAATTATAAATTTTAGAACGTGTAATTTTGTTAAGATATGTCAAAGCTCTTATGAAATTAAAAAAGCAAAAAATATTTTATTATTACAATAATTATTTGCGTAAAACATTGTTATAAACCTTTTTAATGAAGGAAATGGGTTTTTGAAAGTTATTAATATTTTTTCATAGAGTAGAGCTCTGGTGGTAAGTGCTATGACCAATGAGAATTGTCTATTGTTTTAGTTAAATAGAACTTTACTTGAAATTTATTAGAAAAGTTTTATATCAGCATTTAATTGATATCAAGCACATGATTACTTATTAAGATTTAAATGTTATTTATATTTTGTAATTCTTCAACCATAACACTTACAGAATGTGTCTAAATTGTATGAATGTGTTGTACCAAAACTGAGTAATTTCTTCATAATTGAAATTGAATGTTAATTATTAAAAATCAGAATGCCTTTAGCTTTTTTACTTAATGAGTCAGTTTCTATTGTAATTTCTTACTTATTTTAGATATTTAATATGGTATGAAAATTTAATCTTTATTACACTTCATTTTCAAAAACTAAATTTTAATTAAATATTTACAAACTTGAAACATTTGATTACCAACTATTAAAGTCAATACTTTTTACCCAAAAGTAAACTGTTTATTTAAATATATTTAAAAGGCATAATCTGATGCACATCAAAATTATTATTATTTTTTTCCCCCCATGAAAACACATTTTTAATTGGAAAATACAGTAGTTTGTGCATGCAAATATATTGATCTAAAAAAAACATAAATAATTGCTTTTAACTTTTTTTCTTAAGAAAAATTTAAAAGTATAGAATTATTATATTATATTGTAGGAAAAGTAGTCATAATAATGAAATATGTATATCACAGCTTACTAAAAATAAGTTAACCAGTAAAAAAGTAAGTTTTAAACTGTTGAAAGTATTTGTTGCGAGAAAATAACTGCTCAGTAACAGCCAAAATGTGTTTTCGCCAATGGGAAATATTTTTCATTTAGAAAAGGTATTTTTATTTATCATATCTTTTAGTGTGAAATTAATTGTTCTTCTAATAATTTATTTTTTATTTCAGCAAAAGTAGTTGACTATTATATGCCCTCAAAAAAGTTACCTTTTATTACTAATTCACGAATTCCAAAAAACTGTATAATTCATGTAAAATAGAAATTTCATTTTTTCTCTAAAATAATCTTCCCATGATAAAACTTATTGTAAAAATTTTAAAAAAATTTAACTGAGTTTTATTACAGCATAAACTATGTATTTAAAGACTACCAGAATAAGAGTTCTTAAAAGTCGTATATAATAATCCTACTCATTTAATTGCCAAAACTGTGATTCTTACTTGCAATTACTTTAACAATTTTTAAATAAATTAAAAAGTATTTTCTGAAAAGTTTAAGAAATACATGTAAATTTAAACTTCTGTGTTTTTTGTTTGTGTTATCTCTCTATCTCTCTCTTTTTTTTATTTATTATTATTATTTCCTTCACATTTGTGA
The DNA here is from genome assembly GCA_026290005.1 of Latrodectus geometricus. Lineage (NCBI taxonomy): Eukaryota > Metazoa > Arthropoda > Arachnida > Araneae > Theridiidae > Latrodectus > Latrodectus geometricus. Next base: position 41,237 of record JAPDSC010039192.1, read on the forward strand.
AAAATTGATAACTGTTCAAAATATAATATCTTATATTTTGGACAATTATCACTTTTTCATGTCCTGATAAGTAAAATTGCTTAGATATTACAAAAAAATCCTTTTATTCATTCTAATTAAAATATGTTCATAATAAAATATATTTATTATTAAAAAAGTAAATTTGAATATAATTCTAGATAATATCTATCACAAGGTAGAATATTTTTAGTTTACATAAAAATTAAAAATATATGCCATAAAAATCAATTTCTTAACATAGATAACAAAAATTGTAAGAGTTTTAATTTAATTATTTGCAATATTTAAAAACATTTCACTTACATATTATATGTACAAGAATTCATGCTTAAATAAGTTAACTTTGAGGAATATCTTTTTTCAGTAAGACAGTTCAGACTGTTGCTGATGTTTTTTTTTTTATTTATATATGTATGTGTATGTATAATTCATTTATTCTTTTATTCCAATTGATATATAAGGAAATTCATAAAAAATCAATTAATACATTTTTATAGAAATTCATATTACCATAATATTTATCTTGTGAAATAAACTAAATGAAAGGAATTAGTCTTTACAAAATTAGAATATTAATAAAATTAATTTTTTGAGACCAATGAATGTTTGAATGTTTTTCATTTCTCATACAACTAACTTGTAGTCAGTATTCTAATTACTTAAATATTCAGTCATAAAATATAATTTTTGATGATTTGTTAAATAAAAGATTCTATTATTTATGCATTTTCTACATAAAATTTTAGTTTCCTTAAATTTTTGAAATTACTAAGCATAAACAAATATAAAATAGCAATATTTGAGGCATTCTTTATAAAATACCTCATTTATCAAAAATTTTTGAAGATTCTGTTAGCAAATATTTTATTTTCTATAATGAACTTTATTTTAGATTATTACATTTTATTTGCTTATAAAATGTTAATTACTTAACATTTTTCTTAAGTAAATTTGCAGCCCTTCCAAAAAATATGCTTCCCCCCCCCCCAAATTTATTAAAAAGTTATTCCTACATCGGTGGCATATAATTCTTAATTTCAATTTAATTTTTGTAATCATATTACAATGGAAGCATGATAGCGAAATTTGTAATAACAAATAACATCTACAAACCAAAAAGAAAATTAATTCAATAGAATTTAAATTTTGCATTTGATAATACTTAAAAAAACAATTTAAGTAACAATTTATTTTTCTTTTGTAAATAGTCCTTTTTTTTTTTTTTAATTTATTTTGTTTTGAAAATTGAAATAAAATAGCATAAAAAGATTGATAATAACTAATCATAATAAAAATTGAAATTTTATCAATAAAGTTTAATTGCATATTTTTTGTACATTTGATGTAATATTTTATATTGTGATCATTTTTTAAAATCAGCTAATCATTACTTTTACAACAAAACTTTTGAACATGTGAAATACTTTAAATCAACACAGAGTCCCTGAATCTAATTAAATGATAACATTTAAAATAATTACATCAGATAATCACTTTCTTTAAAAATGATTTTGTGCAATTTTTTTTTTTTTTTTTTTTTTTTTTTTTTTTTTTTTGTCAAAGGGCTTATAACTTTAGTTTCATTATACATTGAGAAATAAATGGGATTTTAGGTAATTTTCTGACATTTATAGATCCTTCTGCATAAGAAATTAAAAGTTTTTATTATTTACTATAAAAAATATTGGTGAATAATTTAAGTTTGTCTTCTCATTCTAGTTTATTTGTTTAAGTATATTAATTTTTCAATAATACTTTTTCTAAATTCAATGTTTTTACTAAAGATTAAAAAAAATGTTATTTATTATATATAAAAAAGTTTTTGATTTCATTATTTATAACATCTGTTAATGCACATACATAATGTCTTTTTTTTATATTAAATTTCAGATTTTATTATTAATATATATATTTTTCATTAAATATACAATACTAAATATTATATTATAGAAGTATAGGCATACTTTTTATTTTATTTTAGATTATTTTTTATATTTAAATTTAAAATATTTTACAAGTGTATAACATTTATAAGAGCATTCTTGTAAAGCTAGGAACAAGAAAATATTATAATTACAAAAAAACGAATTTGTAGGATTTATTTTCAAGATTTATAGCAAAATGTCTTTTGTCATTTTTCTCGAACAGAAAGAAAAGAAAAATTTGAAAATTTTAATAAAGAAATATTTTACAGCCAATTTAAAAGAATATGTTTTTGGTTTTTAAGATGGTCCAAGCATATAATTCAATAATGAAATGTTTCTAAAAGAATAAAAAAATAAGTCATTTTTGTTAAGGAATATAAAATGTATTACTTAAATTTACAAAAATTAACTAACAAGTAAATTAATTAATGGCAACTCTTCTATTTAAAGAATTTCTCCAGAATGTCAAATGCCAAATAAACATCTACTTTCTCATTGATGTAAATTATACTTCTAATAAAATGTGTTATTTTTATTAGCAATATTTTCTTTTGTAGGTTTGTTTCAAATAATGGATTTATTGGAATTATTAGTGCCATCACGCATATTTGCTTAATTATTTAAAAAAATTTTAAGAAATAATTTATTTATATTTACTTTATTTCTGCATTAAAATAATTTATTATTCCAAGTTATGATTTTAATATTTCTTCATGTTGTCCTACTAATTCTTTATCAGATTAGAAACTATAGTTTTTTTAAACATATCTTAGACATAAAATTTAAAGTTACCATTTTTCTTTAAGGATTGTTAAACTTTTTTAATTACATTCCCAATTAAATATCAAATTCTTATTTTAATTATTTGTTTGAACTCTTGTTTTATGCAACTTATTTTGAACTACTCATTTAAATATTTTATGCAAAAATTTGTTATATTTAACTTTTTCACACTGTTTTCATAACAATCAAAATATTCAAAATTAATTCATATAAACTTTAATTTTTTCTCTTATCAATTTTATTTCAAAAATGTAAATAAAAGATCTTTAGACAATATTATTTCAATTTTTAACTATGCTCTTATCATGTTATAACATGTATTTTCCTATAAGAATAATGTAAAAGCAAATAAAACTAAGTAAATATCACTTTTTTAATTTTGTTATTATGTTAAGCAAACATACTAAGGACATTCTTTTATTAATTTTAAAATAACGATCTGTTGAAATGCTTGATCGTTTATTTAACTAAGAATATAACTGAATAATAAATGTATGTGCAAAGTGTACAACTATGTTATTGGATATCCACATAAATAAAATGAGCATCACAAAAACAATAAATGGAATTAATATTTTAAACGTTAAACGCAAAAGAGCCATAAATTGAAATTATTTTTATAATATAAAACATGCGTTCGTATATTTTGATCTTAAGTTACAAAATTCTCTCATGACGTCATTTCTTTGCCGGTTTTATGTTTTCCATTAAATACCAACTGTTTTCTAATTCCGAAAATCAATATGTTCTATGCCTTATATATCTTCAACTCTGGAGATATGTTGTTTGGTTGTATTTCTAGAGCACTATGATTACCCCCTCCCCAAATCGTTTTTCATTTCGCGCCGTTCCTGAAAGTAGTTTGTATTTTAAGAGGTATGAAATTGCGGACTTGAGTTCGTCTTTTTCTAAAACAAAATTTAGTGTGTTGAATTGAATTGGGCTAGAATCTATTTATCTATTTCATATATTAAGAAAAAACAAATCATTTTTAATAAATTTTCAACAATATCCCAACATTTAGTTTTTTAATTTTTTTCTGTTAAAACAATATATATATATATTTTTTTTTACTGGTTTTTACATTAAATAAAATATTTATTTCAAATAGATATTTTTTAGTAGATATCTGTTGTTGAAAAAATGTCATTTGTACCATATTTCTTCAATGTGTTTAGTAATTAACATGAATCTTAATTTAAAGACTTGTTTATAATATATAACAATAGCAAGTTTATATTTTCCGTTGAATATGTATTTTTTTAAGTAAAATCACATAACTTTAAATGGAAATAAACACATTCACATATAAATGCATATTAACAAATGTGTTGTTTTAAATAAATATTATGTTGTGAAATTTTTAAAAATTTGTCTTTTTTAAAATCTTTTACTTAAATTAATTAATTTTTTAAATTAATTTTAAACTGGAATAATTTAGTTGTTAACTTGACATTTTTTTCCCCTTTTACTTAATATTTTGAGCTTAAGTCTTCGAATAAAATATTTATGTGACATTTGAATATTATTTCTGAATTAGAATATCTGTATTAATTCATTAGTAGAATGCGTAGAGAAAAAGTTTATTTACCATGCCTTAATTCTGTGTTATTAAAATTATAAGTAACGCGTCAAAAACTCGTAATATGAAGAACACCTTTTTATTAGAGTTTGCAAATAATAAATATTTACAATTTTAGTTTGGTGAGACGTATTTTATTCCAAAAAGATTTTATTGGGTACGAATGCAAAACTGTATTATATTAAATATGAATTATTCTGCAACAAAGAAAAGTTTTATTATTCTTTAAAATATTCATTTAAGCTTCATGAAATTTCGATTTAGCTACGAAGCTTTTAAAAAACGATTAATTCATTGAACTTATAGATGAAAAAGTGTTCTTAAAATGAATAGAATAGTATATCAATATTGTCAGGATGATAATTACAAGGCCGGCGCTAGGGGTGGGCAAGCCGGGCCACTGCCCGGGGCGGCAAATGGGCCCTAAAATTAAATTTCTCAAACTTTTAAACATTTTCTCTTTCTAAAATAATTGAGTTTTGACCATTTAGCATTAATCGCGGAAAGGGTTTAAGTTATCTCTTTAAATTTTTGTTATAAAGGGGCGGCATTTTACCTCTTTGCCCGGGGCGGCGAAGCTGCTAGCGCCGGCCCTGATAATTATTATCCATATAATTACAAAATATTCTTCTTATGTAATAATTTACACTTTCCAAGATCTAGAAAAAAATATTTTTAATCGTGTTTTTACATTTCTAGTTTATAGATTTTTTTACATACATGCATATATAAAAAAAAAGTAGAACATTTTATTTTGAGTTTTTCTACTGTACAAGAGACCGATTCCCCTATTGTAAGATCCCATATAAAAAAAATACCATTCCTCCAATTATTCCCCATTTCTGAAAGTTGAAAAACAAGTTCGGTTGTCTGCAAATTTTATATTTTAGCCCCGGAAACGTTCCAACTGAATGAGAAGCAAAAAAAATCTCTTGCTATGCCCCAAAGCTGTAAACGAACTTTTTTTCGAAAAAGTTGGGGGAACAGGTTGGCGTCTCCTGTAAACGTTGGAGAGGGGCAACAAGGGATAAAGAAAACTACAAAATAACCGCGGCATGACCTTGCCCCAACGAACATTTTACCCCTCCTCTCTGCACCTGTAGCGTTCAAAGAGCTTCTAAGAAGAGAGACGGCGGGGGGAGTTTTCCCGCCAAACACACGACGAAACGACCTTCACATTCCATAGTTCGGTTCGGTCTTGTCAACCATTTAGCAAAGCGCGCCAAGCATGGCGATTGTTTCAAACGAACCATGTTGCGGAGAGTGAATCCTACTGAACCTCAAAATAAAATCTGTGCCGAAAAATTTAAGTATTTTTATTAATAACTGAAAATGAGTGAGGAAAATCCGCATTTTAATTCAGATTGTTGGGAAGATTAAATACTGCAAAAAATACTCATTTCCATACATATTGCAAATTTTTTCAATAAAAAAAAGATTCAGATAATTAAATAAAAAAAATTTACTATATTTCTTATTTTTAAGTTTAATTCAGGTCAAAAATTTCTGAATCAGAAATTTTTGACCTTTTCGAAAATGTGTTTATTAGCATGAGAAATGAAGTGAACATGAATGCTAAATTTTATTTTATTTTTCGAATCCTATATGGAGATGTATGTATTATTTTAAAAAAATTTTTATGGAATTTGTATGGCTTATCGAATGTAAGATTTAAAAATTTTGAGTAACTTTTTATGAGAATTTTTAATCCAGTTTAAAAATGATTATTTTATTACAGTTTATTCAAAAAATTTTATTGAAAACGTAAACACCGATTACTAGCAAATTTTTACTGATTAATTTTAAATAATTATCACTGAAAGATTTACTAATCACTTAAAATAACATTGTATTATTAAAATTGTATATGATATAAATGGAGAGTAATTAATAATTGTGAATTAAATTAAAAATTAGAAATCCCTATCATTGTTAAAATTCTTGCATTTTTAATGTTATACTGATTAATTTGTATAATCTTAACATCACGCAAACGCAGAAGGGCATTAAGGGAAGTTTTCAGTGATAGCTATATTCTAGGGCTTTTATATCCTATGGCTTACTATAAAAATTTAGCAAAATTACTATAATTATTATAATCCGATTCTTTTTTAAATAATATTAATTATTAGTTTATGTTTACTTCTTTAAAATTTTTCTTTATATTACTTTCCATTTACCACATATATTCAAACTTTCTTTTTTAACATCCTCTATTTTTATCACTATTTTTAAAATAAAACACAAAGAAAATCGGGGTAGCTAAAAAAATTTGTTCAAAATATACTTTTGGTTCTCGTGTATCGAAAGAATGTAATATCGATTCATAGGTTTGAATATTTTTCAGATATTAATTCATTCTTTAAATATTTAAATTTAATATATACAAGTTTTTCTGCCCATAATAGTTTACTCAATTTAAGATGGTATTAGAGATGAAAAAATCCTATTTTTCAAATCTTCTGTAAAAAATACTAAATATGACACCCTGGTATTTTAGAAATAGTGTTGGCTTTCTAGTTGGGCTGAATTATTCCAAAAGCAATTTCTGATATATTTCGTTTACTGTAAAGTAATGTTTCTGCCATAAAATTTGTTGTTTTTGATTTAAATAAATTTTTAACTATATTGCTAATGAACTTCCATCACATACCTAAAATCATATCTTGTGTGATTTCTAAATCACATTTTCACATTAAGAACTTTTAATCAGTGAACTTGCATTATCCTAATCCAGCAACTTTAGTGTAATATTTTTTCTATGTGACTGCTAAAAATAGCATGTGGGAACATTGTCTTAGTTTCTCATTCCTATGCAATATGTCATTCTTATATATTATGTTGAGTGTCGATTTTAAAAATAAAAATTTAAAACATTTATTTTTGATTTCATAAAATATAGGATTCCTTCTCCTACATTATTTATTAAATACTTTATATGTGTAACACATGTGTGAATACATAAAAAATATAAAATATGATTTCATACATACCTTTATTATGTTTCTGTTTTACTACAATACTTTAAGTATGTATATATTAGTTCCTGTTACAAGAAATATAGCGGGAAAATTTCGAAAAAAAATCACTATGTTGACTAAATATTATTGCAAAACTACATTTTTATTATTAAATAATATGCTCAATTTATTCAGAAATATTTATTGATCTTCATAAGATTATCATAATAATTTGCTTCTTTCTTAGTAAATCATAACATAAGAATGAGCTTTAATTAGAAAAATTTAATTGTAATCTCCATCAATAAAATCATTTTGAAAATAGAAATAAATATTAATTATACTTTCGTTTCATTTCTTGGATATTTTTCCGAGTCTTTTCTTATTCTGATTTCTGAATGTTATTCATATCATAAAAAGCATTTGTTAAATTACATGTTTTTCCGATTTTTAAAGGAAATATGTTTAATGAATAAATGCTTAATTACACAGCTTATACATCTGCGCTCCGAAAATAAAGTGTTTCTTTCAGTTTACATGAATGTTTGGCAGAGTATCCAGACAAGGCAATTACTTTATTTTAATTAGTCGGTGGAAGAGATACTAATCGGTAGGATGTGAAGAATATCTTCTCTGAATAAAAGCGCAACTGTGTCTTTTGAAAAAAAATTTATGACAGCTTGTTCCTAACGTTCTGTATTTCTCTTGCGAAAATCGTTAAATGGCTGTCTAAGTCGAGTAGAAGATAGGAATGGAACCATGAAGGATTTCTGATATGGTGGCTGTAGATAAATGCTTTCATTTTGCATCAAGCCATTTCTTTAAAACAAATAATTAATATTTAAAAATGAAATGTGAGCGTTAAATATGTACACTTTAAAAACTGATAACATGCATTCCAAAATTAAAAATTCTAAATGTGTTCTGCGTAATTATAGAAATATGTTAAATTTGCAATTATTGAAATTCGCTGGTAATTCTGTTAAATTCAATGGTAAATTGTGTGTACTGTGATGGTTGATATCGATTATCGAGAGCGGAAGTAGATATGATTAAATAACTAAAATATTAATTTTCAAAACAATCCTACATATAAAAGTCAACATTTTTAGTCTTACAATAATCTTAGATATTATGCATCATATATTTTTAATAAAATTACTATTTTTAAAGAAAGAATTTATTGTGTTATTTAGTAAGAATTTATCGTAAAATGAAAATAAAATAAAATGTCGAAAGAATTTGCGTTATATAGAAAAACATTTCATTTAAAATAATTAGTTAGATACTTCGAACCGTTTCTTGAATGCTCAGTTAGCTGGTAATGAATGGTTTTAGACCTTTCGTTTAGCAGCTAGGTTGTGCGGAATCCATTTTTTAATTGTAATCTTAATTTAAATTAAGATTACTATTTAAAATTTTTTAATTAAATTGTAATTTGAACTGTAAATTTAATTGAATTATCCCTCATTTTCAAAAAATGATCTCATCTATTGACAAATGAATTCAACCCAAATATAATTACATTTCTATTAAACAATGCATATCTAATGCTAATGAAAATAATGTTGAATATCGAATTTTTCTAGATCACGAACAAAATAAACTCATTCAACTTATAAGAAAAGTTTACATTGCAATTGCTAATTATTTGCTATTGGAAAATAAAGAGAATATACTCTGACTCTCAAGTGTCCACATAATATCACTCATTATGATAAGGAAAGTGGAGGGCATTTGTACATGAATTTATTAATTATTTTTTACATCAAAAAGTCATTATTAGAAGAAAAAAAATTTTTTTTGTGTGTGATTAAGAGTAGCAAATCGCGAGGAATATTATCTTCAAGCTACATTTTACCATTTTAATTTCGATTATGAAGCCCTTGGAGTGTTTTAGTATACGATAAAAGGAATAAAAACATCAAGCACATATATATGTTTGTGTACAAAAATAGATAAATATATTTTGTCCTCTAAGGATAAAATGACCAGATATAAAGTAAATTCGGTATAAAGTAAATTTATGCTTGAGGCAGAAGTTAAAACTTACGAGTTGTTTAAATACAAGCCATAGTTCTAAAAATTCAGATAAGATGTTGAGAGAAATGCTAGTAACTGAACACCATAGACTTTTTTCGCTGAACATAAAGTCATGGATATTTTGTGTGCTTATCCATTAATATAAGGAACACCTTTTAAAAACTAGAAAGAAACTAGTGACCCAGTGGTATATCTATTTAATATACTAAAATCTTGGTAAGCAGGATTAATAGAAGATCTATTGTTAATTTTCTTGGTAGTCTAATTTATTGGAAACATTGTCCAAGTAAGGAACCTCACCTATTCTACATCTAAGAACTTTTTTAACGTTTCCTGATTCTCTAAATATCTACAAAGCTCTCTTTTTGGATTATAAAATAATAAAGGTGAGGAAAACTTTCGGATTTCCTCTGGATTAAGACATTGACGAGGAAGCAGAAAAAATTATGATTTAGCTTGCTAATACTTTACTGATGATGATTTCCCATGAGCAAACATTGAAGCATTGCTTATTTTTGATTTTGTTTTTCGAAATTAAAGAAAATATTTTTTTATTTAAAAATGAAAAGGAAAAAATTTGACCTTTACATTAACATATCACGAGTGTACTTCAACTTAATGCATATTATGTAAGTATATTCTAAAAATGTTGAATTCGGGAATTTCCAATTTTTCCATAATTTTCATTGAAATCATAAGAATATTATAAATGCGACAGATCTTAAAATTATATATATAAAGTGATTAAAAATTTTAAGCTTTTTCCTTTCTGAAATTTCTTCTGGTTTTCATAACATAAGAAAATGAAAGCATGAAGCTAGATTTTACGTGAAGTTACAAAAAAGAAAACTTTAAATATTGTTTTATTCCCTTTCCTATGTGTTGCAAGACATTTATGAAATAATTAACAATTCTTTATATTTTGAATTATCGTTAAACATAAATTGTTGAAGCATAAAGTGCTTTCGAAAGATTACGGTTTGCTTTTGTCCTGTTATGTTTTATTGCGATAAGCTGTCATATATAATTTGTGAAACAAAATATTACAATATTATATTAATGTAGTGGAACATTATTTAGTGTCATTAAGAGAGAATAAAAATCAAAAGCTTATTGGGTAGCGCATTAAATTTAATGTATTGTACCATAAAATGATTGAAAATTGCATTAAATTGCTTAGAAATAAGAAAAGATCACTGTCATAAGAACTAAAATATCTCAGACTTTTTTAACAGTAAAATTTTGCTTATTGGATGAACAACATAACAGAGATAACGCAAATTATCGGAATTTCGTAATTTATCTACAATTTTGAAACTTTTCGTATCATTTACTGCTAATTTTTTCCCCTATACAGTCTTCATACCTTTAAATATTTGAAAAATTTAAATCCATCTGTTTTAAGTATGAAGATAAATTATTTGTTAGCAAACAAATAGATAGAACTAAAGACACTTGAAGGGGAAACTAATCTTAGTAAAAGTTAAATACTGTTACGCTTTTTGCTTTAATTGAGCTTCTTTTAATTTATTTAATGATTCAAAAGAATTTAATCGTATGCTAAAACAATGTCAATAATTATCTTGGAAAACATAATTATTTTCTTTAGAATAATTATGCTCTTGCTAACTCCTGTATCAAATAACTTTGGACACCTGAATAGCGATCAGTATGGTTCTCCTGAATCAAATGATTCCATATTCGCCAGAAATCCATTAGATCTAACCAACATGAATTGTATAATTAAGAATTGGTAAACGGCAGACTTAATACAAGTCATAATAATTTCGCATTTGTATCCAATAATTTTTTTTTAGCAGGAGCTTTTTTTTAAAGTTTTGTTTTGTACTTAATTTGTGCATAGGCTGTGTGTATAATAAACGTAATACTACCTATGCACAAATAATTTAGAATGTGATTGAATGTTTGTTGATTAACTATTATCCTTTTTATATACAGTAGACGTTCGTTTTTACGAACAGTCATTCAGAACAAACACTAACATTCATGATTTTACGAACTCTGGCTCGTTCCCTCAATTGTCTCATAAAGGCAATAATTTTATTTCCCATTTACGAATCAGAATTTTGAAAAATTTGTTTTCGGAAATTCATTTTCCTGTCACTTTCGTTTAAACATTTTTTTTATAATTTATTTTTATTTTTTGTTTATGGTTGAGAAATTTATACCAACAATTTCCTTGGAGAAGTGTAAGCACTTCTGATGTTGAAATTCGTGATTTTTTTTTTAGCAGTTTATGTGGAATTAGAATTGCCTAATCTAAGTCCCATATTACAGCCTAGGTATCTGAATATAATCAATTGTTCCAAGTGCAATTATCATAAGATAATTCCTCAAGGAGTGATCACACGCACATACTAGGAATCATCTCATGGAATCGATATTCCAGGAGTAATGGATTTGGTGTATAATACGTTACATACAGTGTTATGATATTTATGGAAACAGTATCTCTATCAATTTAACATGTAGACTATAGTAACTGAAGAAAGAGCCAAGAATATTTCACGATTTGAATAAAAAGGAGTTGATCCGTGAACTTCGACAAATAAAACACTGCTTTATTTCAGAACTTTTTGAATCTGGATTCAGATCTAGTTCGCACATAAGAATTTTAGGAAATGCTTGAGAACATAATAAATGAGAATAAAAAATAGCTTCCAGGTACATATTAAACAAAAAGAAAGTTGCGTAAAACTCCGATCTTTTGCGAAATAAGCAAATAAATAAGATTTAGGTGCATTTTTGAAAAAACCGAAGGTTAATGCTTTCCTAAATAAAAAAATTAAAAATAAATCATTAATTAAAAATTAATTATTTTAATTCACTTATTAATTAAAAAAAAAGTGATTTATTTGTCTAATTTTTCCCCAATAAAATGAAAGTAAGAAACTGCTTTTAGGTATAAATTTGCTTGTGTTTCTACATAGTGCTTACTAAACATTTCCTTCTAACGTTAATTTTATCATGAAGAGAAAACAGTTTCGGTAGAGAAAAAAATAGCTTTAAGAGATTAACACTTCTTTTTTCTATTTTACAAACTTTCGATTTTATTTTACAGGTTTCTATAAACATGTAAGAACTAACTTATGTTAGTTCTTACTTATAATATTAGCACAGAGCATAAAAGTTATGTGTGCTTTATTCTTATTTAACACAAAAAATGCTTATTTAAATATTTTCAATATGGTTATGATATAAAGAATACATTTTTTTTTTTTTTTTAAAAAAACTTCTTCTCTCTTTTGCATGCTTTGAATACAGCAGTTTCATTTTTTTTCATGTGTGTAAGTGTGATTTGTTAAAGAAAAGACCTTTTTAATATAAAAACCGCTAAAAGACGTTTTCTTTGTTTAGTAATTTTTCATACTAAAAAATTTTAACATCAGTCCCATGCATGCATTTAAGTATATCCCTATTAATTCATTTTTTTAGTCAAAATGTATAAAAAATTTTATTTCTCTCTTATTTATTTATATAAATAAGCAAAGAATTAATTTAATTTAAGTTTCCACTAAAATGATCGTTTTTAAAAAAATCTATGTATGGTTAATAAGAAAAGTAGTTTTATTTCTGAGGAATATAAAAAATTTGATTGAACGACATATTCCCTATTTTTCTAATGTGAATAAAATATACTCTTACATGTACAGACGTCTTTATTCCTGAAAAACAATATGATCATAAATCCAAAATATTTCTACTAAAATGAATATGAGTTCGTCTAATTCTGTGTACCATTTCTCCTTTTAAACCAGTCATTAGTTGTTAACTATTATGACGTCAGATAAGAGTCACTGTAATTTTTTTCCCAATAATTCTAATCTGACGTCAAACTAAGTTACGGTAACTCTTTTGAAAATTCCTTTGGGGATTAGGAATTATTTTTAATAGTACTTCCAGAGTCTGAAATTTGCTTACTTGATATTTATTTATTTCATTTGATAATTTAAGAATGTAAAAAAAAATCAACGATCATAAAATATAATGTTTCCGATCTTTAAGGCTTGCTTAACTGATTCTGTTCTACTTGTTAGTGGAAGAATATAGGTAATTTTCGACGATTGCCAAATATTCTAAAACCCACACTATACTTCCTTATATAAAGAAATATGCATTTGTATTTTTTAAATTTGGTTTGAGTAAAAACAAGTAGGTTAAAGAGAAATGATTGATTAAAGGAGAAATGAGAGAAAGATTTTCTACATACAATATAATCAAATACAGAAACTGTTCAGCAAGTTTCTCATATACAATTTGTATTTAAATACTGTTGCATGGCATAAACTAATTCTGATACATCGTGTAAAAATGAAAAATACTTACTAGCACATTTCTGTCTTTGATAGAGATCGAATTGTAGCCTTTGGAATTGTAATTTAGCGTATCATAGAATTGATTCTCTAGTCAGTTCAGATCACATGATTATCTGCAAGGTATGGAAACTATGGATTTATTATAATCATAAGAAATGCCATTTTAGAATTCAGTAACCTATTATTTCTAACAGTCGAACATACATACATGTTACTTGTTTGATCTTAACGGATCAAGCGACTATTTCAGGAACTTTGATTTAATAAATGTATCAGTTTGCATAACAGCAAAAGCCTGCACAAGCAGAGCGACAGCGTTTGCAACTTATGGACTGTTAACTTTACGAGCACGTTTTCGGCCACCTTTGATTATGTATATCAGGTAGGAACGCCTTCAATTGTGTAAGCAACAATAAACTTGGACATAAGAATTTCGTGATATAATGATTTCAGTTGAATTCTATTTCTAGCATCATGACGGTCATATCGTGTTTGGTGGCATTGTAGAAAACGCATATTGCTACCATACATGCGACACATTCTGTCTTTTCATTTATATTTGGACATATATTTTGTACATGTGTTTTTTAGGTTGTTACGGAAATGTAACGGTGATCTGAACAGTGATTAGATTACCACTACATTTCCGTATAACGCTTCTATTGTCTTACGGAATTCTGTTTACTTTTTTTTCTCGAGCCATATGGTAAGCTACATTTCAGAATGATAATGCACGACTGCAGTTTGCTAATATTGTAAGAGCTATTTTTATATTGGAAATGTTCGGCAAGCACGTTCTTTAAAATTCTTATTGATATTAAATTCTGACCAATGGTTGCCGAGAGATTGGCCAATGCCCTCTAGAATACATTTGAATTATTATACTCTAGAATTAGAATACTCTAGAATTGTATTCTAGAAGGTGTTGGCTTGACCCGTTATCGTAAGCCAGTTATTACGATCGATAGTCAGATTAAGGTACAGGAATGTCTGCTGGCGCAACAATTACATCCATAAATTGCAACATCATGCAGAAGCTTTACTGAAGTATCATATAAGTTGTACTTGTGTACAATAGCCTTTATTCTCAATACACGTGCATATAAATATTGTCATGACTATATGAGTTGGTTGATCTGGATACTGAATTCTCAATATCTATGGTTACTAATTTTTTTTTAAATTTGTTATATTCCGTATATTATAGTTCTCTATAAAAATATATATTGTCTACTTATTATAGCAGTTTTAATGACCAGTAGTGATAATCGCTAAGTTCATATGGTATTGTAAGATATACAATACCATATGAACTTAGCGATTATCAATGCAATACTTCAAAATCTTGACTTTCAGAGGGTCATTCAAAATTTTAAAGCATTTTTTTTTATCTTACATTAATCTTTAAAGCACTTTTAAGTGATTATTTGGACCACACACAGCATAAACTTTTTAAGAAAGTTTCACTAGTAAAAAGTAAATATTTTTAAGTTCAAGTTATCATTAAAAGTCGAACTATGTATGTACCTGCGTGTAATTTTTAAATCAATATAAATATACATTATAAATAAATATTCTTGAATGAAACGAAATTATGGTGAACCTTAGCACAGAAACGCGATGTATATTAGAGAGGTACAGGGATCGAGCTGAAAACCCCTAATACTTGACCTGCCACTTACAGAGATATCATTTCACTTGGTGGACTATTTAATATACCTCTTTACCGCCTTTAGTGAACAATCTGGGCTTTCGGTTAAGCCCAGATCAGAAATCGTAACCTTCCGATAGAGAACGACATCCTAACCAATTAGGTCATCTCAGCCTTTTTAAGACACAGTGAGCTTCATTATCCTAATTTTTTTTCATGATTTGTATTTAAGCATTTTAATTAATCCTTACGGTTAAGAAAAAATTGGCCGATCCGAGCACACAAGCATGCTAAGAGGAAAAGGATTATTTTCACATATGTGTAAGCATAGTTTTGTGTGCATATTCCCGTTCACAGTTCGGTTTCTCGTTAGGAATTTTTCCATTAATATCTTTTATTTAGTAAAGGCATAAATAATACTACCAAACACATTAATACTGCTGAAATAAAGAAAGTTTCATGTACTTGCAAATCAAAACAGAAGCAACAGTAGAGTTTTATAATGAGAGCTTACAAGTAATTAGTGCAAAGAAAAGAAACAAACAAAACACACCACCGTGTAAAATAATTAATCCTCATGGCAACAACAAAATCCATAATAAAATGAGCACCATTTGAAAGGAGTGTAACGAAACAGTGAATCACTGTCAGTTCATGGGCACTGAAACAAAAGAGTTCAAGGTCGCTCTTACCACGATTACGTTCTCTCTGAATCTCTCAGAATTGCAAAGAAATAAAAGTGAAAAACAAAGAATGAAAAAGGCTGATCTGTTCCAGTCCATTGTTTTCCTTCTAGAACACATTTAAGTGTGAAAACGCTTGGGTAATCTGTGCAAGCAGACCTCGGTGTTTTTTTAACTATTTTCATGAAGGGTAGTGGAGTTTTACTTCGTCTTTTTGGCCCGCATCCAATTCCGAACTTCACAGACTTTCAGTTTCCGTTTCATCTCGGGATTTTTTTTTTAATCCTTCTTCGAAGCTATTGGTTGAGAAACCAGTTATTTTCTCCTAATATAAGCTAAGAAAGATGTAATTCCATTTGGGATACAACGCGACACATTGTATCATATATGCACCTGTATAGTGTTGTAATGAGTGAGTGTTCAGATTATAACATTTATTATTGTCATGCATCAATGTATAATTTGTTTCTACGACACACCCTAGATGTGGAATGTACTTAATAATTACTCATGGAAGAGAAAAAGCATTCTTTGTTAAGTAATTGAAGCATAGTAATTCTGACTGATGTTAGTTGCCCTTCATACAGTACTAATTTTGACGCAAAAGCAAGCTATTTTATTTGATCTTGCTTTGAAAGAATTCCGAAACGAAAAAATTTTCTCCGTTGAAAAATTTAAATAATTTTCAGATTTTATTTAAATGATAAAATTATAAATGCTTTAAAAAAGAAAAGGGTTAATTAATCCCGTCATTTTACCCATTAAAGAAATATCTCGTGATATAAATGTTAATTGATCTTCAAGTAAGTGTTGCTGTACTCATATCAGAAAAGATTTGCAGTCAAAGAACCTCTGTTTTGACTAAAATAAGGGCAATTGAATCCAATTTATGAGCAATTGATGAATTGTTGTAGTTTTTCAATTGAATTGTTTGAGAACCTGTGATATAACTTGTGTGTGTGTGCTTTATAGTGTGCAACGCAGGGACTGATACATTTTACCGATACTTTATATCAACGATATGGTGGTATCAGATAGTGTTAAAAAATATTGCATAAAAATATTGACAAGAACTATGCTACTCGTGTAGGAATTGTAGCATACTAAATCCACGGCCATTTTCTTAATTTTTAAAAAAAAATTTCTTTCATCATTTTGTGAAAAACACATCCCTAGCATTTTTAACAATAAAAAATGTATATCAGGCTCTCTTTTGGTGAAGTTCTGATTAAATCAAACTTTTAGTGACTTATAAGACTTTGTTCAGTCCTATAGTTAGCAATATTTTTTTTATTTCCGGTAATAACATTTATTTTTTTTAACTTTTGTTCTGGGCTCACTTTGGCTTAGTAACTGTAAATCCTTTGGTTTTTAGCTCCAATTGTCGCTTATGATGATCAAGGATATCTGATTACGTTGAAAACTAGAGATTATTGTATTAATAGGGGTCAGGTACATTAATTGTCATACTTTCAGCCTAATCGTAGTAGAAGTAAGGAAGTAAATTGTCTCGAGTTAATTAGGTTCAATATTTAATCAACTCCATTTATAATCGCGAATTAATTTTCGAGAACGACACGTGTAACTGATTAATATGACGTAAATTAAAAGAAAAAGCAGTGTAATCAGTAATTCCAAAAGAAAGTTTTCGTGAATCAATAACTGTAAAAAACACTCGTTTTCTTGCATGTGCGCAAACGAGGGATAGCAAATAGCTCATATTTTACTTGCTTTTCAACTAATGTATTTAAAACGTTGCTAGATAAGGTACTTTAACAACAATAGAATCTATGAATTTGGTTCTTTGGAAATTTTGCGTAGTAAAAGAATTTAACATTTTTTTATTTTAAGCTTTCATTTGAGATTTAGACTGTGTTCAGTCTACTCAAGAAAAATTGTATTTCTAATAAGATTTTTATTTTAAAAAAAAAACATCTAAGTTTTAAAAAGAAACATCTAAGTTTATAAAAATAAAGCCATGTAATCAAAATTTAAAAAAAATTTTTTTTTTCAAAACGATCATTTTGAAGAAGTTAAAATTCAATCACATTTTATTTTAATTAGTTTATTATTCATCTTATTTGAATCACATATAATTTATATAAAGCTTTTTTATTTTAGAAAAATGTAAAATATAAAAAATCCTAAAACTGAGTAAAACGTAAAATCTTTCATTTTTTTTTAAATTTTCAATTTCATTTTCTTGTAATTTCAAATGATTATTAATTATTTTCTTATTTCTTAATATTTATAGTTCACGAACAAAAATGTGGAAAAAATGTTTGTTATTTTGTAAATTTACTTTATATATTTGTAAATTTACTTTCGTTATTATGATCTCATTTAGCATTTATTTTTGCTTTATTATAGCATTTTATTTTTATTTGAAGTATTTAATTACTTGATGTCTATTTTATCATACAAGTTCTCTTAAAAATAAATTGATTCGATTCAAAATTTTAATCTAGTCTTCTTACTATATTCATAAATAAACGATAATTGCTTTAAAAAATTTTATTTCTTTATTTAAATAATTCAAGTTTTACTATTTAAGTAAATAATTATACAATAATAAAGCATAAATAAATTAATTTTCAATTTAAAGTTATGAAAAATTTTGAAACTGTAGTATTTTTTTAAAAAAAGGTTAAGAAAAAAAAAATTTCATTCGTTTTGAAAAAATGCGCTGAATTGCATGATTAAAAAATGAATTTTCTTCAAAATTTGTCCCTGTATATTTTACTAATAAATTTTTAAAAAAACAAAATTGCGTCTCTTATTATATAATATAATTGTGGATACTGAAGTTGATCAACAAAGGATTACTTTATATCCTAACTCAGTTCTTAGCCGCGAACTCCCTATACAAGTAGAAAAGGAAGAAAAGCTTTCTTCTCCCGTCTTTGCTTTTATAAAGATAAAAATCGCTAGCCAGTGTGCCGAAATAGCTCAGTTGGGAGAGCGTTAGACTGAAGATCTAAAGGTCCCTGGTTCGATCCCGGGTTTCGGCATGATATGTTATCCTCGGTAGTAGAGTGGTAAGTATCCCCGCCTGTCACGCGGGAGACCGGGGTTCGATTCCCCGCCGGGGAGACAACTTTTTTCAATAAAAAAAAAATTTATTTTCTTTAAATCATAAATGTCAAATATTTTTAATATTATTTCTAAAACATTTATAAAAGAACTTATTTTATAAGAAATGTAACATAAATTCCAACAAATGAATATTTCTTATTTATCTCTATTCTCCTGTAACACAAAAAGAAATATTTTTTCGTATTAAAAATAAAAAATTAAAATTACAGCTACAATGAAAAATACTCGGATATTACTTAATATTTGTTATTTATTTTACTTACATTTATATTAACTTTCGGAAAAATTTATTTATTTCAGTTTTTATATTTTCTGAAATTTATTGCAGTTTTTAAAAATGTCTTCTTTTTTTTCAAATTTACTATATAAATGTAAAGGATACCGTTGTAACATCCGGATGCCAATAGTTCCCTTTACTTCTTGATTATTTTTAAACATAAAAACCATGTGGCAGTTCCGAGAAAAATATTACAGTCAAAAATTCTCTACAAGGAAAAACGAAACGATATTAAATTATATAAGTATCAATAAATTACAAATATTTTATAACTTCAAGGTCAACTAGAATAATAATTCAAGCTTTATAATTTTCATTTACAGTCAAACTTTACTGCCTCTTGAATAATAATTCAAGCTTTATAATTTTCGTTTACAGTCAAACTCTACTGCTAAGCATTCCATTTAAATTTATGATTTACTTGATTACATATTTCACATATTTACAAATTTTAAAATACCTTAGATTTCTCTATTATTTCATTGCTAATTTTTAAAAGATTTTTTTCTGTTATATCTAACTACATTATTTAATTTTCCTCAAATTTGTCTTTAAAATTTATATTTCTTTCGTAGGTTTTATACGGCTATCTTAAAACTTTTAATTTATTATTACCTAAAATAATTTATTCTTACAATTAAAAAAAACCAATTTTAAGTATTATTTCGTGTTTATTTGAAATAAAAAGTATCCGAAATTAATTTCCTTTAAAACAGAAAGTGCTGTTGTGCATCAAAACCCATTATACTGATAAAAAAAATTCAATTGAAAAAATACTAATTTATTAATATAAAAATGTATTACATTAATTTAATAACCTAATAATATAAAAATATTAATTTATTTATTAAATAATATAAAACTTTATTAAAATATTATGCTATAATTAAGTTACAAGTAGTCAACTTAGCACGATTCGATGATGTTGATTTTTTTTTATCATATCTCTTCATCAAATATGTTTAAATATGCCGGATGGGAATTGATCGATTACTTTTCATTATCTTTATCAATCTGAATATCTTATCTCAATCAATCTGAATTCATTATCTGAATATCTTTGATATTCATTGGTGATTGTTTTATCTTCGTGTAATTCATATTTATTGGTATAGTTGCTTGAAATTTAGTAATTTTTATTTTAGGGAAATCAGAATTCTAAAATTTAGAAATTCTAAAATTTTAGGAAATATTTTAGAATTGAATCTTAGTTAAAAACTATGATTCAATTCTAAAATATCGTAAATTTCAAAACTATACATTTGAATGCACTGATCCTCAAACTTAGCAAGTGATACAATTGACAATTTGATTGTAGTCGAAAATAATTTTTCATACTATCTGTTAAAAAAAATAATATTGTTAATTTAAGACAGTTTAGATCAATTATTTTCATTAAATATCATCAATCATCAGTTGTATTCTATTCATTAAATATCATCAAAACCAATATCCTTTAATTAAAAAAAAACTGAATTTTTTAATGAACCACTGAATATTTTAAATAAAATAATATTCGAATAAATACTCGTTATTAAACTCGTAACAAGTATTGCCAAAATGGCATTCTTATCCATCAGAATAGTGATTGATATTTTGTGGTTATCTAGGAAACCCAATGTAATTCTCAATATTCCAATAACATCACATTGTTTAATCGAATCGTCTTAAAGTTACCTTTAGTCTTCTCCAATTTTTTTCAATCTCACATTCACCTTTCATTAGAATGAGCTTCATAAACAAAATGATAAATGAATAATAAGCACTTTGTTTTTCGTTTAATAGTTCGGAAATTCGATTCCCACCTCAAACCTGGCTATTTGTACTGGTTCATAATATAATTTTAATTGTAGACTCAGTGTAGCGAACAGCCTAAAGTTGTTTTAATGCACTTTGATATCCAGAACGTTAACTGTTTTCCAGGATAGTTTTACAGAAAAAGTAAATCATATTCATGTGTCACAAGAGAAGACTCCCAAGCACCCACCTCGATAGACGTGCATATGGTAGACAATCCAATCGTAATTCTAAGTCATGATAATCTTCATATGAAGAAAGTGACCGTCATTAGAGAGGTAATTAGAGTGCTAAATCAAATTAATCATATTGTGACTTAAATTATTAATTTTAAATACGAATTAATAATTATAATGCGTATAATATGATACGCATCATATTGTATAATATGATGCGTATCGCAATTAATATACAAGTCAGAAATTAAAAACGAAGCCTGGATTTAGTTAATAAAGCATTAAAAAATTTCAATTTGCTTACTTATTCTAACGATTTGGTATGTTTACGAAAATCATCTCTAAAATCTTCATTTCCATTATAATGCTGCTGCTTTGTGGTTAGAAATGACAAGTGCTGAAGCAATTAATACAGTCGCAGAGGGGGGGGATGCAACTAATCGCTCTATCATTCAGGTGACAAATCCGAATGAATAATCGACTTCGTTACTAACTTTAGTTCCCAGCTTTATTTTAGTCGGAATAAAATATCTGTGATTGTGATCAGAAAGTACGGTTGAGTGAACAGATGCAACAGGTGTAGGATCTGATGTGGCAAACGTGTTCTGGGGTTGAATGGCGGTGGCTAACCCACCGATTTCTTTTCATATTTTCTTTTCATAAAAGAAGACGAGATAAAGAAACCCGTCTCACTCCCTCGGTGGAGAAGTCCATTCACCTCTGGTGAACTTGAATTGTTTTTGAAAAAAATTGAAAGGTTGATGACTGTTTATCAAAATACAATTGTTTTCCATTTCACAACAAAAACTCAATTAAAACCAGAAAGCATTATACTTCTTTGATATCATTAAAAGGGAATAGGCTTAAAGATTTAATGGTCTGTGAAAACTTCAACGTTTAATCCATACACATTTAAGTAAATACTTATTTTTAAAATATAAATAGGAAGTACTGATAATAATAAACATTTGAAATTGAAAATAAAAGACATGAACGAAAGAAAACATCCAACTTTGAAGTGAATTGAATATAGTGAGTTCGTATCTTTGCTCTTCAAAATAGAATATGAATTTCTAAAATTAAATTTTTAAGGTGAATTGCATGTGCATCATTCGAATTTTAATACATATTTCGTTATCTGTTGCTTTAAATCATTATATATCTCAGTAAGGATTATTGATATCAAAAAACGAAAGCATTAATAAAGTATAGGTTAAATGTAATAAAAAGAACTTTATATTCCAAAAAAAAAAAAAAAAAAAAAAACGTTTAATTTGATTTTATTATTTTTTTATTGATAGCCATTCAAAAGTTTTTGGATTTTCCTAATTACCACTTGAATAATTTACATATTGAATAGCACAATAAAATCATATGTATTATTTAATATGATTCGAACAGATAATGCTGACAATATATGTAATTATCAAAAAGTTCATGTTAAATTATTAAATACATTTTTGCGTATCTTCTATACAATAAACTTTTTATTTAAATCCCATTAAATTGTTGATAAATAGCATATTATTCGTGGATATCATTATGGAACTTCTGAATTTCAATTAACAATATTCTTTATGCTTCTTGTTCATAAATTATAAAATTTTGAGCTTTGTCCTTTGGAGTAAAAGATCCCATCTTTAAAATGTAAGATAGAAGTTTAACATTCGTTCCCTGTTATTTTTCCTAACCGTTGTTAAATAACATGCATGGGTGCTTAATTTCTATTTTCCATATACACATTTGCCAGGAAGGATGCATAAGATCATTCTACATTTCTTGCGATCGATGAATACGACTCTTTTCTATCAGAAATTCCATATAGAAATGTAAGTCTTATGAATGTTTAAAAAAAACTTCCAAATATCTTTTAATTACTTATCCATTATGAGCCATAAAATTAATTGAAATCTTTTCACGGTTAAGGATTTGCAAATCTTCCAAATACTATTTTAATAGAGTGATTCCTTTTATTAATTTTTTGCTCATTTCAAGTGTCATATCGTTAGCTTTTAAAAATTTTCTTTGTCCTCATCGTTCTTAACAAAAAATGTGTAATTTTTAAAAAAATTTTATCGGTTTTTTTCAGAAATAATTTTTTACGAGCGTTATATTTATGGCAGTTCGCAATTCCCAAATAGTGGTATTAGTTTCTCATCTAACAATGTAGTCTTTCATCAATTTGGCCTTTTATCACTCAATGTACAAAAAAAAAAAAAAAAAAAAAAAAAAAAAAACATTAGAAATTATTTTTAAAATTAAATGCTATTTCAACTAGAAACGAAGTCAAATATTACAACATACATTATGAAATAAATTTACAAGGGACGAAAATGCTGATATTTTACTTGGAATTATAAAAGTTTAAGAATTCTTGCATACTCATTTAGTGTCATTAAATTTATTTGATATTAGAGAGAATCCATCTTCAGTATCGATGCAAAATAAATCCTAGATTTCGCATTCACGATCAAAATAAATTCCAGGAGAATTGCATGTTGATTGATGTTGCCTAATATTCTTTCGTCGACATTCTTTTTCATCAAGTATTCCACTCAATAAAGCTTGCCTAAAGTGTAAGTCACGTAATGGAATGCAATTCTAAAATAACATTAATAATAAAAATCACAATTACTAAAAATCAACCCTTTATCGTATTATTAAAAATTAATTTTCTTTGTAATCAAAGAATTGAGGGCAGTTTGCAAAATTAAGAAAATTGATGAAGGAAATTAAGCAGTAGAAGTCTGATATTCACTAACTGAATACGAATGGAAATATAGGAAGATAGTTAAGATACTGCATCATTGAATATTTTGATGAATGAATTCGAAAATGATAAAAGTTAAAGAAAATAATAAGAAAGATGATTCAGTTAAAAAAAAAAATTCTACAAAAATAAAACCGTGAAACAAGAAAATATATTTTTGTCCAAGCTTCCGCTTAAACAATACATTGTTCCAAAATAAAAATGACATTATTTTCAGAAAATTTCGAAACCGACAATTTTTACACAAGTTATTATCATTTTAATTGTTAAATTTCGTTCTTTCTTTAATGCTCGACAGAAAGAAATAATTCATATTAATCAAAAAAATCGAAATTTTGTTAGGTTCCATTCATATACATTTTATTATTTTAGTTTCATTATAATTAAAATTAAGTATATATTAAGCTCATTATAATAACTGCTATCAAGTATAATTCTGTGTGAAGTTGTTATCATTTTTTATAAGCATTTCAGTTGAATTTATCATAACCGTTATGCAATCTCTTATTTAATTACTGATAAAAAAATAATCTCTTAGATATGTAATTCATTTCTTATTTTTCTTGGGATGTATATTTGTAGTGACAAAAATAAAAATAATTACTATTTACGCTATGGATTTATTGCTAAATTCTGAAATGATTTATGAATAAGGTATGAAAAATGTATTAATTTATACATTTTGTTTAGTAATGCATATATTTTTGAGATTTATGAGTATTAAGAGTCAGTTTGATTAATAATTTCTGGAATATTTTTTAATAGACTATTTCTTACGATTTCAAATTGAGATTTTATATTAACATATTTCCGAATTTATATACTTATAAAAAAACTAAATAATATACTCTTTAAAACTGAATAAAAGTTTGAAATTTTAATGATTAATGAATTTAGAAGGAGAAATCAATAAATATTTTCATAACTCCTTAAAATTGTGATTAATTGCTGCATTTTTCTTTACATTTTCATTTTTTTTTAATTACTGATAAGGGCAAAATATTTTATTAGATTAAAAAGAAATTATATTTGTTAACTACATGAAAAATTTCAAAAAAAGACAGTTTTTATTTATATAAATATAAACTAAAATATTAAGATCCAAAATTTCAAAATAAGTATCGTAAAATAAGCCTCGAGTTTAACTTGTATTCATTTATTTTTAAAAAATTTTTTTATAAAAATTTAAAATGATAGAACAATGTTGGATCTATATTTTTTTATAGAATAGAATTATAAAAATCTATACGTAATGTTTTATACAAATTTTATGTATGTATAAAAGGAAATTTAATACATTTCTATGAGTGAGAAAACCTTTTTAAGGGAAGTAAGACCTGATTAACCTTCAAAAAATCAATTTTTCAATTTTAGTTATTTTAAATAAAGTATACTTTTCTGAATCTAAAAATGTATAACACTCATTTATTTGATGTTTTTTAATGGTTTAAATAATCGAAAATAAAATGTACACAAACAGTGCCACGCCCCCTTGCAGAAAAGTTTCGGTTTCAAATATGACCATTGCAGTACCAATTCAACAGAAAAGTAGTGAATAAATGATCATTTGTATAACCTCCGTTTTTTTTTTCTGAATCTGGCATTAACATTTAAAGATAGCAAAAATTCCAAGCTGTGTGAATGATTTGTTCACATTGCTTGCTGCGTTGTTTGTGTTTACTTTATGATTTGCCTTGTGATTATTAGTTCGATTTATGCTGCTTCACTTTTTAATCTGCTGATTAATTATTATAATTAATTCTATAACTCTGTTTGAGTTTAAATTCTTATCAATTGTTTGTTTATCATGCCTCGAAGGAGAAGTTTCAACAGTAGGAAGAGACATCAGAATCA
This sequence comes from Latrodectus geometricus, assembly GCA_026290005.1. Classification (NCBI taxonomy): domain Eukaryota; kingdom Metazoa; phylum Arthropoda; class Arachnida; order Araneae; family Theridiidae; genus Latrodectus; species Latrodectus geometricus. The sequence goes on from JAPDSC010039192.1 coordinate 67,192, forward strand.
ACATACTACGAAGTATGATCAAAGCAGTGTACCTGAAGCTGAGAGTGCTTCAAAACAAAAACTTGAAAATTCTTTTGTAATGAATGATGACTTTGAAAATAATTCAACTCAAGATGTAAATATTATTATTAGTGTTAAAGTTCTAAACAGTCTGATTAACGACATGTTCGTGTGTAAACAGTGCAATTCATCGGAGTCTTTCATTGTAAATGAAGAGTTACATAGCCGCAGAGGTCTTGCCTCTTTTATAAACATTCACTGCAAAGTCTGTCAAAACTCTTCCACAACATGCACATCCCTCATATCTAGTTTAGGATATGACATAAACATTAGACTGGCATATGCAATGCGTTGCATAGGGAAAGGCAGAAATGCTGCACAAACTCTTTGTGCCATCTTGAACCTACCTCCTCCTCCACAAAAATTTGAGAGGCTCAATGACAGCTTAAAAAATGGATTGACAGTTGTCTGTAAAAAGTCTATGGACATTGCTGTAAGTAATGCTGTTGAAGCTAATGATAATGTCAGAGATATTGCTGTATCTGTGGATGGCTCGTGGCAAAAGAGAGGCCACACTTCACTCAACGGGGTTGTGACAGCTATTTGTGTGGATACCGGAAAGGTGATAGACTTTGAATGCTTGTCGAAGTATTGCTTCAAATGCAAGAAAAGTGAAAAGAGCTGTGAAGATTGCCAGAAGAACTACGAAGGTCCAAGCGGTGGCATGGAGACAGAGGGTGTCTTTCGCATTTTCAATCGTTCCATATCTTCGAGAAATGTGCGCTATACCAAATATTTAGGAGATGGCGACTCAAAGGGATTCTTGAAAATCAAACAAGCAAAAGTGTATGGTGACACAGATGTTGAAAAGTTAGAGTGTGTGGGCCATGTCCAGAAGAGAATGGGCTCACGATTGAAAGCCTTGAAGAATGAATTCAAAGGGATGAAACTCTCAGACGGCAAGGCAATTTCTGGGCGAGGCCGGCTAACTGATGCTGAGATTTTACTTTTGCAGAAGTACTATGGTCTCGCTATCCGTCGCAATGCTAAAACCTCTGTAGATGAAATGGCAAAAGCTGTTTGGGCTATATATTTTCATAAACTCTCAACAGACAGAAATCCTCAGCACGCTCTATGTCCTACTGGGGAAGAGAGTTGGTGTAAATATAACAAGAGTATTGCTCAAGGAGGAAATTATGTCCATGAGCATTCATTGCCGGAAGCAGTGCTCTTGGCTATCAAAAAAATCTTCCGTGACCTGTCGTCAAAAGAGCTGTTGAAGAAATGCCTCCATGGAGGCACACAAAATTGCAATGAGTCCTTCAACAACTGTGTGTGGGAAAGGATTCCCAAGAACACTTTTGTGGGAAAAGAAACCTTAGAACTTGGAGTAATGGATGCAGTCATCTGTTTTAATGAAGGGGTTCTCAGCCGAACCTTGGTGCTGAAGGAGCTGGGTATTATTCCTGGTAAAAATATGTGTGACGCACTGCAAGAAATCGATCGCATACGTGTTCGAAAAGCTGAACATCTCATCAAAAAAATGAATAAAGATGCAAGATCACTGAAAAGGCAAGAAAAAAGAAAGAGGGAGGCATTGGAGGCTAATATGGATTCAGATTATGGTCCCGGGAAGTTTTAATTTTTGTTTAAAATAAGAATTTAGTACATTTTTTTTGTTTTTTGAGATTTTCTCAAATTGCATGTTTTTATTACATAGGTACGCTCGTAAAAAAAACTAATGCATCAAATCTTCTAAAATTTTTTGTGCTTATGTATGAACTTTATGTGCATGTAGTAAAGTGTTTAAAATTTGCTTTTTGCCAAAAAAATAATTTTTATGGAAAAAGTTTTTGTGAAAATTTTTTGAATTTTTGAAAAATTTTCGAAACGTTTAACATATTCTGCTCTTGTATAAGTTATTATGCATATATTGCAAAATAAATTACTTTGTTTAATTCTTTAAACATTTTTTAATAAATGTATGCAAATTTTGTGTGAAATTTGCATCAAGAATTTATTTTAAGCGTACCTTAAGGTAACCTACTTTTAAAAAAACTGTAATGAATGCAATATTTTCAAAAAGTCATAAAAATTAAATATATGCATGTTTCTATTTAAATTTGATTTTGCTAGAAAGCTTATAACTAGTACTTTCCATAAATGCTATACTTTAACTCATAAATTATATATACTAGCCTTAATACACACTTCCGTTAGGTACAAAATATCCAAATTTGTCAATGTCGACAACGTCTTACTTCCCTTAAAACATATTGTTTCAGAAATTTCTAAAAAAAAATTTAGTCAAATTATTGAAGTTGCATGCAAGAAGATTATTTCAAAATATTTATCTAAATGCCAAGCACACATTACTTACTTTCGAAAACGAAATTTAAAAATACTCTAATTTAAAGAAAGAAGATGATATTTCTCGCAATAATTGTGGTTTACAGATAATTTGTACCATTTATATTTAAATTATATGTTTTCATTAATTGAAAACTTTTTTAAGTTAATATGCATCGATTATTTCAGTAGGTTATATGTGTGTGAATTATATTTTGGAGTTTAAAGCATTTTAATAAACTGATGATTTCAAACACTGATGGAAAATCTACTAATTGCAAACAAGTCTTTTGACAGTATTTCTCAATTATCCTTCTCGTTAATAATCTGTAATAATGTTTTTATTCACCATTTTTTTTAAATGACACCACGTGATTTCAACATGGATCTAGCTTTTGGATCAATACTGTGTCATTGAAGTATTGTTAGATAGAATGAATAAGCCTTAGAAAAATATCAACATAATTGAAAGCATAAGAAATAAATTTACACACACATGTATTCAATTACTTTAATATTTATTATACAAAATAATTAAAAACGAAAGATCATTTTTCTCATTTAACGAGTGGTTATTAATTCGCCCATTGTTTAGAATTTGAACTAGTTTATTGTCTCCAACAAACATTCACAGCTAATATGGGAATCGAATCCATGAACTGATGAACTCACAGCAGTAGCTAGCTTGTCGCTTGTACAGAAAAACACTTAAATTTATATTCTAAACATGTTTTTAAATCAAACTCTACCATGTTTATCAGTGTGAAATAGACTCTAAATGTAGAAATTAATACTTCAAATCTCCATTTATGTTATCAAATAGGAGGGACCAACTGATGATTCCTTAGCAAACAATCATATGCAGAGCTTTTATAATTCCCTCATAGGTTCTTGAATAACAACAGATTTGTAACCAGTGATATTCTTTAGTTCTACGTTTCATTTAGAATAAATATTCATTTGATTGCTAATTTTTAAAATGCTCCAATTAATGCTATATAAGCCGATGTGGTGCTGTATTTAGCACATTTATTTAAACAGGTGTTACTGAAATTAAATGCAGTTATGAATAAAGAACAGTATCTAAATAATTCATAAGTTTGTTTATTTCTAATTATATTCATAAATTTACAAATGAAAATAATATGAGCTTTATATCTAATTTTTCAACTTACGCTTTCTCACGTCACCCGCATTTATACAGAAATTGATATTTGATATAAAATAGAGACTTAAAGAAACACGTAAAAAATGCTTAACATTTAAAGAAATGCAACAAAGCAATTAAATCCTTCTAGGAGTTGAGAGTATTTGTATCTACTTGATTTATAGTTTGTGAGCCATAAAAAATTCATGAACAACAAATATAAAAAATAATTTCGTACGTATGAAAAAAGATGGGAGTTAATTTAAGCAGTAAAAAGATCTCATAAAAATATCGAAGAGCTCTTTGCGGTTGTCTTTACATCCGGATTCGTTGCTTCATATATGCATGCGCATATGTATTTTTTTTTTTTTTTCTTTTCTTTTTTAAAAGGGGAAAAAAGATGAGTTCCCTTTTTTTTTATATATATATAAAAGGAAGAGAACAATAATTTTTTTCTTTAAAAGGCACTAATTTTGATTGATTAAAAAGTATTACATACCAAAACTATTTAAAATATGAATTTTATATTTGAAGAATATTTCTTGTAAAAGATTACAATTCATAATTAAGTATCAATATTTCTTATTTCAAACGATTGAAAATTTTTTGAGACTAGTATTTTGATTAATGTAAGAATATATATAATAACATCAATTAATTTACTTATTAATAAGTGATTCTGATGTTTTTTTCGTTAACTAATTTGCTGAAATTATTGATATATTTCATTTTGATTCTTTTTTAATTCATAGATTTATTCAAAAGAAATAGGAATATCCTTATTTTTGTATTTTGATTTAACAACAGAAATAACAAATTTATCACTTTCATTTGAGGGATTAAAGCTAATGACAATGGAAATACATAACAGTTATTGTCATCAAAATGATAAAATGATGTCTATAGAAATTATTAAAATAAATGCATTTCTTTACATATCTAAACTGCACACTTAATATCCATTAAAGTTAATAAAAGTTGATTTTGGATAATCTTCGACGAAAACATTTCATTAAATATATCATCATAAATTATTTTTATGTGAAATTTTATTATATATGTAGGTAAACTAATTTTGGTAAAAAAGAGAATTTATGTAATTGAAATAGTTATTATTTACCTTATATTCATATTTTTACTAAGGAAAGTATACTTTCTAAACAACCTCTCAACGTTCTCAAATATGAAACATATTTTGAAATTTAAAAATCTTACGCTATATCGTAAAGTTTAAAATCCTTATTATCTTTATTCATTTGAAGTTTTAAGTAATTATTACAGAAACAGTTAGTCTATAGTTATCTTTTGTAAGATAAACAGATATGAAGAATTTAATCTATGCACAGATTTATTTTCTTTTTTAGACAGCAGGCGACAAAAATATATCCATAACAATATGCCGTAACTTTTTGATGAATATTTTTGTTTTAATCAATAAAAAGCGATGGAGTATTTTCGGACACATTCGGAAATTCAGGTGATAAAATAACAAATTAACATGACTTTATATATACATATTCAAAATTTAAAACATAATTTGTAAAAAATGAAAATCCATTATTATATTATAAAAATTATAAATATATGTATTTAATACCAAAATAATATTAATCTGCTAAATATTAACCCTTGATTAAAACATTTCATTCTAAATCGACAAAAAATTTCTCATACAAATATCAGGTAATATCTCAAAAAAGTATAATAACCATTTTACATCAAAGATTTAGACTTCTTTTAACATAAGAAATATTAATAACATTTTTCCTAATTTTAATTTTTGAACTAAATTTTAGACTTAATTAATTTTTTAATTAATTAAAAGTCACATTTGAGATTTTGTTTTCCCTAAAACTAATTTATCTGTACACAAGAAAAATTTAATCTTAATAATATGATAATAAAATGTCTGCTTTATGTTTTACTATTCCAGATGTAATATATTAAAAAAATATGTTATCATTCTACAAAATTTAGTTTGTTTTTCAGAAGAAAATTTATTTGATGTACATCTACTTCACATAACTCATATAAGCTATAGGATATTATTCCAGTTGTCCGTGAAAAAATCAGATTCTGTTGAAAATATTGTCTAGAAATTCCATGATAATAAGATGGTAAATGTTATTTATCATATTAATTAGTGATCGAATTTGTGAGTCATGCTTTACAAATGAAAAAGCAAATATTAATTAATTAAATGTTAACAAATAAGAAATCTTATAGCTAATCTCTCATATTTTATTTGTGATTTCATCCAATTACCTATATCTAATAGTCGAATAGTTATCGCTCTAGCTTTCAGTTCAACAGTTTGTTGGTTTGGGTCCATTTTAAATTGTAGGGGTTCTGATATAAATATCCCTATTGTGCAAACGGTGACCGTTAAATGTCATACAAACCAAACCTATTTTTAGTCAAAAAATTACAGATGGTTTAAGGAACATTTAGTAAAAAATTCCATATTATAATAATGATTCTTTATAGAATCATAAGCATTATTTTATTTTGAGAATTAGAACTATCATTTACATATTATGCCTAGTTATTTAAATACATTATGCATTATAGTTATTTATAGGTATTATCTACATATATTATGCCTAATTATTTACCTATGCATATATTGAAAATTAATTTGATAAACTATGAAGATAAAAATTCAGAAATGAATAAGGAATAAAATCTTTAAAAACAAAATTCGGGAATTTTTCATTCTCCCAAAACATAAAAAAAAGTGCTGTTTGAATAACTGTTGATTTATACTTTTTAATTTAAATTTATGCGAATACAATCTCAAAAGTTCGAAATTCTTTATAATTTTTTGAATTAAAACAGTGTAGTTAAAATATTTTAGTATTATTCTTTCGGCCAAAGAGCTTTTTATTATAGTTATTTGATAAAAAAAAAGAGAACACAATTGAAAATTTTTGGAATTAGAACATTTTGATATAAAATGGACAGAAAAAAAATAGAGGAAAAAATAAAAACTTCACTTCTTTCCTTTCATAAAAATTTAAACATAGATAAATTTCAGGCGTTAATTAAATTTTATCATTATTTTTTGTAAAATTTTCGTGTAAAAGAGACAAATTTTCTGAAAAATATTTACTAGAATATATATATAATTTTAATTTACGGGTTGTTTTAGATTGATAAATCATATCTAAGTTATTTCAACTAGTTATTTTTAAGTTATTTCAACTAGTTATTCATATCAACTAGTTATTTTTCAAAAAATGAAAGATGATTGAAAATCACGTTTAAAAGAAAAAAGTATAACTATAAATTCAATATTCATGAATAGCAAATGATTTGAGATTATTTATAAATTAAATTACTGACGGAATATTTTGTCCTGTTATTTGATTGGCTATTATCGTTTTCATGTTTAACAAGACGCTTTTGGTATTCATGAGACCAAAAAAAAAAAAAAAAAAAAAAAAAAGGAATAAGAATGAATGCTTAATTCTTTTATTTATGTAATTAGTATTTTTCTCATCACGGTCACAAAAAAAACAAAGGATCAGACCTGACAATATCAGAGATCATTAGTTACTTTAAGGCGAGTTTATTAATAAAACAAAAATAAAATTCTTGTAAAAGTACACAAAAAATAGTCGTGCATGGAAAGTCAAATAATTGAACACGATAGGGGCACGTGCTACAATTATAAAAAAGAAAACTTGTTTTTTTTTATTCTTCGATTCAAATTCGAAAGAAGACGGTTGAAACAGAAATTGGAC
>JAPDSC010039192.1:79433-98948 GCA_026290005.1 Latrodectus geometricus
GACTGATATACCCAAAAGATACATTCGAAGCCTCTTTGACTTTATGCTGAAGCGTGTGGGAGTGGTTATAGCCAACAATGGTGGCTATACTAATTCTATACTCATTTTTGTCATCATCCACCCATCACTAGAAGCTGTAATTTCAATCATTTGATTTTTGTATACATGTGTTATCCTATATGAGTGTGATGCTCTTGCCCTTACAAGATTCACTACTCTAGGTAATCCATATCCTAAAGAGTTACACCTAAACTCCATTGAGGGCCTATCAGACTTTATAAACAAAGTAGGTGACCCAAGACAATAGAACTAGGAAAAAATTGAGCTTGGAGCATGGTACAAAATGCAACAATGCAGAGGTGCCACATATTTGACAAGCTCAAGAGAAGAAGAAGAAGATACATGTGTTATCGGCCAAATAAATTTTGCTGTAATACTTCTGGTTTTTCTTGGAACTGGAATTCAGGAGGATACATTTAAAAATGGTAAAATTTGGGTACATAAACCTAAATGTCAAATAACTGTATTATTTATAAAATTTTATATTAAATATAGATAAAAATACTATTCATATTTACATTTCTAATACATATATATAAATATTCAAAATTTTAAGATTTTTTATCATGACGTCAACTATTTACATAGTTTTATTCACATTACAGGCAATAAAATCAGGTGATGAAAATGCGAGGGATTTATATGAGTCTAGTTAACTTATTTTAACTGTAAAAATGCAGACATGTCTGGGTTTCCAAAGCAGATTCCGTCTGAAATACAGAAAGGCTAATTATAATTTAACATTACGCAACAGCGTACGTTGGAACTACATTGAAGTTTAATGCTTCATAATTCCTTTATTTACAAAAATCAATTATGTTTCTCTTTTTGTGTAAACAATAAATCCTTGTTTTAATAAAGGAAAAATTTACTATTGGTTATTACCTCCTAGATTTTAAATTGTATCCACAAGCTTTAATACTTTAATTATAATTAAAAATTAATTTATCAAATATTAAAACTTATTTATGTCATCTGTTACAGAAATGTAGCGGAATTTACTCTGGAAATAGAGATATATCTGCATTTTAAAAAATGCATTGCCTTTAACTCTCTCGTATTTTTTACTTATGCAGAATCACCGAAATCTTGTTTGGAATTTTTAATCAATATTTATTTAACTCAATACACGTTAAATCAGATATCGTTGATGTAAACATTTCAACAGCGAAGAAATCGAACAAAATTGTGGAACACAACACTCTTTTTTCATTTCAATTAATTTCAATTTAACCACACAGAGAAAACAGTTATTTTTTTTGCGGGCTTATGATTACGTGACTTAGCCATTAATTGAACATTTATGCGGCTTAAGTTAGGTCTCCTTATAAAATATTTTTCAAATGAGATAACTAAGCGTAACTTAATTTCACTATCATTTTTATAAGCTTTTTCTGAACAAGATTTTAATCGACTCTAACAACTAGATCCTTCTATTAAAATAATGACTAATAGAATAATTTGTCTTAGACATTGCATAATTTAATGAAGGTAATTTGGGTGTCAATAATTTAACAAGTGCAGCAATTTTTTTTGTTCGCATTTAATTTATTTGATTTAATTATTTTGAGGAATGGCAGTCCACATTTTTAAAAACAAGTATTAGAAATTAATTTTCCAAAGCAATTTTGAATTTATTGCCAAGATTTTTTATAAAGTGGTACTGCAGTCATTGTCCGGCAACCTTACTCTTTTCTTTCAAATCTTCAATAAAAAATTTAATCTGTTACTCATATCTTTAATACCATTTTCCAAAATGAATTTGTTCATTTTTTATAAAATGGTTGTTAATTTACAGTCCTTCTGGTTGTAATGATTAGCTTTTCAATGTGTTATTATGCATGCTTCATTGCATTATTAATAAAATAAAAAAATTTATAATATTGCCTTATTATGTAGTGAGTAAAAAAAGTATTTGCACACCTACATTTTTGTTCATAATTTATAAGAAAATGCATTAATAAATACAAAAATTGGCATTTTAAAAATAAAATAAGCTTATTCATTTAAATGAATTCCAAAAAATTCAATAATATTAATAAAAATCCTTTTTTGCAGCAATATTAAAATATCTTACGTCAAAAAAGTATTTGCACACACAACTCAACTTTAACAAATTTGCATTTTCATGCTAATTATTTGACAGCCATCCCGCAGTAAATAACATACATAAGACAACTATAAAAGGAGGTATTGGCGAAACTTTATCAGTTGATTGTCGATTTCAAATTGTAATGGCACCTAAGAAATCTGAATTGCCGATTTCGTTGCGAGAAAAAATTGTTTCTCTACGTGAAAATGGCCTAAGTTATCGAGAAATAGGTAAAAAAGTAAATGTTTGCTTCTCTACTGTTCGGTATGTTATAAAACGCCATAAAGAAAGAGGATCTACATCAAATAACTTGCGCTCTGAACACCCAAAGAAAGTTTCACTGCGAATGAAGCGAAAAATCATAAGAGAAGCATCGAAAAATCCATTTGTTAGTGCAATTACATTAGCCAATGATGTCGCTTCAACATCTGGAGTTCAAATCTGTGCCCAAAGTGTTCGAAATGTCCTGCACAATGCACAAATTTATGGGAGATCTCCAAGGAAAAAACCTCTCATAACGGAACGAAATAGACTGAAGAGACTTGAATTCGCTAAAGAATATATCAATAAGCCAATTGATTTCTGGAAAAATGTCATTTTCTCCGACGAGAGTAAGTTCAATATCTTTAAATCAGATGGCAGGAAATTAGTTTGGAGAAAACCTTGTACTGCTTTTCATACCAAAAATGTGTTACCTACAGTTAAACATGGAGGAAGTTCTGTTATGATTTGGGGGTGCATGGCTAGCAAAGGAGTTGGTAATTTGTGTTTCATTGATGGGAATATGACAGCTCGAACCTATATTGATGTGTTGCGATGTAACTTGCCACAAAGTGCAATAAAATTGGGTTTCAGTAATTCGTACTATTTTCAGCAAGACAATGATCCCAAGCACACTGCCGGTATAACGCGTATGTGGTTGCTTTATCATGTACCCAGACAACTTGCCACTCCACCACAATCACCAGACTTAAATCCTTTGGAAAATTTGTGGGATTCTTTGGATTTAAAAATAAGAAAAAGGAAGATTTCAAGCAAATCTGCCCTTAAACAAGCCCTTATTGAAGAATGGTCGAATACTGACCCTACTGTTATAGAAAATTTAATTAAATCAATGCCATCAAGATTACAAGCTGTAATAGATGCTAAAGGAATGCATACTAAGTATTAGTTATTTGAAATTTGCTTATATATTATATTTCTATTGTATTCATGCAAGTGTGCAAATACTTTTTTGACACGAGATATTGTAATTTTGTTACAAAAAAACATTCTTATTTATATTATTGTAATTTTTCTGTTAGTTTTGGATGATTAAACTTATTCTGATTTGGCAAGACCAATTTTTTTATTTCTTAATGCTTCTTTTTATGAATTGCAAATAAAAATGTAGGTGTGCAAATACTTTTTTTACCCACTGTAAGCCATTTGTTTGACGATTAAGCTTCAATAATAGTTATGCTTGACTAATAATTATGTTTATCAACAATATAATTATGTTTGACCAAAAGTTACATAACTGCCTTTGTAAAAAAATATATCCTAGTCAAAAAGAGTATATTAAATAAACTTTACATTTTTGACATTTGAAATTCTAAAATGCATTATATCTGAGAGAGATATTTCAGTTCTTACAATTTTAAAAACAAATTTCTTCCACATGAAATATATATTTCGTTTATGTTTTATATTATATATCAAACAGAAAAGTAGAAGTTAAGAAATCTGTAATTATGATTATTATATTACTTACATTATAAAGATTATAAAAAAGAAAAGAAAGTCATAACAACTAAGTTTGGATTAAGGGTTGCGGTTGGCTGGTTGGTAAGGGCCGTACGTTCTCATCATCAGAAGTTAGTGAGTTCGAGTCCCGGCCCAGACAAAGATCAGTCATGTTCGCTAATGGTGACTGGGTCACGTTAAATATGTCATGGTTGCAATGTCCTCCATGTGAAATGATTCCTTTGGAAGTGGCATATGTATTGAGGAGTCTTCTGCTTGGTCCCTGCTTCCAAATTACGAAGAATCTAATCTGGCTGCTTCTATCTAACTGCTGAAGCCCAACTCGATTCTATGTACAAGGAAGCATGGTGGTGCTGCAACAACAACTAAGTTTGGAATTATATCGAACTGTTATATGATTTGGATTTAATTAACGAGAGGATTTGTTTTGCTGGATAACTTTGGATAGATTACTTGCTCATACAGGGTATCAAATTGACAAAGAAAAAATTTACTTTTTTATTTTTTTAAACTAATGTTAATCCATTGCGTCACTCGAAATTTTGATGTCAAACAAAACTACTGTATATATATATGTATTCTTAAGTATTTAATTCAAAATGCAAAACACAAATTGGTTATGAAAAAATTATTTAAGCTAATTTTAATTAGCAGATAAAAGCATGAATAATTTCATTTATGTCCATTTGACTAGGATTTCAGGATGAGGTTCTCATTTGAACAATCTCAAAATATTTCTGATGGTTCCTTTCATTTTGTAATGACAAAAATTTAGAGATGATATAATCGGGGACCTGGTTGTATCATTTCTTATTTATTTCAAGTTCACTATCCTCACGAAAATATCGGAAACAGGACCTGATGAAAATTAAGCTCACAAATCAGAAAATTTGTTCTTCAATAGAATAATTCTTTTCATAAAACCACAACTCCACCTGGATATGAATGGATTTCAGAAACCACATATGAGTTCTTTTGATTCATGAAATTGGTCAACTCAATTTTTAGATTTTTTCCTAGCACAGTAACAAACTTCGCAACCTGTTGAAATGACTGAATGATGTACTAAGAAGCGCGAGTCATACTCATTCCACCGCAAAACTCATTTCCTTAAAGCGTGATTGTATTTCTAGATTTCATGTACACCACAGCTCCAACGACACATACTCAATGAAGACGTCACGCTACTAATCTCCTTTCCTTTCTTTCTGGGAAATGTTGAAAGAAGAAAAAGTAAAATATACGTTTTACTCTGACGATTGATCCTCGTAAGTTTTTGATAGGTATTGGCTTCAGTTCTTCGCTACTATATTTATAATTATTTTTTCACCCTTCCTTTCTTTCTTACGAAAATAGAAATTTTAATTCTGGCTTTATTAAACTTCTGTTGAATGGAAGTTGGTGTAAGAATGCATCTTTTATGCTGCATTTTTAATATAAAAGCCAATAAATATTATTGCCAAAAGTTACCCGATTCGTTTCCAAACATCGGCTTTGTTTAGTGTAGAAAAACACGCGGTCAAAAGAAAGTTCATTATTATTTTATTTTATTGAGTTATTTTCCAGTTTTAATAAATAAATAAACCGGATTATTGCAAAAATGCTTTCTTCAAAGCTGTCTCTAACGACATTTATTTTGAGACGACTGTTTTCAAATTCATGGCTTTCTGGTCTCCGTTGAGAAGTTAGTCAAACTCTGATACCACGCAGTGAACAATTTAACGGCCAAAAGAATTGTAAGGCATTTTTGCAACCACCTCTTAAATAGCTTTCTGGGAGGACTTTTTAGATAGTGTGAAATATTCACGAGTAGTAAGAGAGAAAATACGGAAAATTCCCTAACGCTCTTTCCAATAGATGCACACAAGTGCAACAACTAGCTTCCGTGATTCAACAGTTGCTGAGATCGAACTTGAGACCATATACACTGAAGAGCTCTGTCCAATTATTAGACAACTGCGAACCACAAATTGTAATGAACAGCCTAACGCCCGAAAGCATTTTAATATCCACCGCTTAATTCAGGGAGGACATTTTAATTCAGGGAGGACATTTCATAAATAACACGCATATTCACTCATTGTAAATGAAGAAACCCAGAAAACTCCCAAGCACTCACCCCGAAAGATTTAGGGCAAAAGAACAGCATCAATATATCGTAGTTCATCATTGGCGGGAATCGAATCCGAGTCATTAAGCTCCAAAGAGCGTTGTCCCGCTATTAAAAACTACAGTAAACTCAGGCTGATCAAAATTGGAATTTTCATGTAAAATTTAAGATACATTAAATATTTAAACTAAATTATTATGAAACTGCCAATAGTTTTAACAACATCTGTTCAAATAAATAATTACTCCTAAATTATTTGGAAAATTATATATATACATATATATATATGGAGGAATTAATCATTTAATAACTTTGCTTTATTTACATCTGTTCTTCATTTCAGAAAGAATGCATTTATGAGCATATCAACATATTATTTAAAATATATCTTTTGATTTAAATGTAGAATCCGTAATTCTTAATAAGAATCTATGCTCTTTCTATTCGTGGAATGCATTATTCCTGTTGAAATAGTAGTTCATATAAATAAAGTTTAGTACAGGGCACATATGCACATAAATATATGATCAAATACCCAATATCATCCATGCTGAAGGAAATAAATTTTAGTTAATTGCAATGATTTCTGTAGGCCATTTGAGTAGTGGATTTCTCTTTTTTATTACCTGGATATATTGTAACATTCTGTCAAATTGATCATAAAGTAATGCTGCCAACGAAATGACTTAAGACGAGATCCTGTTCCTCTCTTTGTTAGAAAACTATAAAAGTTAATGATTTCACTTTTGATTTTTTTCTCTAGTTCATCCATGCTTACGTAATTGCTGTGAACTCACATCCAGTACTCGATTACCACACCAACAAAAGGTGCAAAAGCAAATGTGTCCTCCAAAATCCTATTTGAATTGTAATTTTTTCTCATAATTTATCCATTTTCTTCCAAAATGTACACATTTTTGGTTTGAAATTTTGCTGTAAGAAACTCTGGAAAGAGACTTTTAATTTTGTGAATTATTCTTTATATAAAATTATTTTGTTAGAGATAGCAAAAGGAATTTATAAGCATTTACTAATACATTTTAATCCACAGAAAGCTTAGAATCTAATAATATGAATGCTGCAAAATTTGATTTACAAAATAATCTCGAAGTACTGGTAAAAATTTAAATACTTTTTTTGTATTTATAAAATCAAATACTTAGAATTGAAATTTATAAATAGATTTTTTACACTGTTTTCTTCATTTTCCCTTAACATTTCTTTTTAAACTGGTTAGTTGTGCTTTTATTAAAGATACATGATGATGATGATAAAATATATTGGAGAAGCAACTTTCGTATTCTACTGATTTCAGCAAAAAATCTTCATATGATTTTCTTAAAATTTTTCCGAAAGAGGTTGATATTGATCAAAACACCTGTATTTGGAAAAGAGAACTATTGTAAAATATTAAAACATTCGGGTCACATTATATACATTGATACACTTTCTATTAAAGCTACTATGTCATATTCACATGAGAAATTTATTCCTTGCTTATGCTAAAAGAACTAGCATAACTGTTAGGATGAGAATTCAATTTAATCATTTTAAAGTGTTTGTAATTTAAAAATTTAAATTTTTTCTATGCTTAAAAGAAAATTCGCAAAATTATCTTCCAATACAGAACAGCTGAACACTGAAATTCCACTAATTCTATTTTAAGGGATGAAATCCTTATGTATAAAGAGATAAATTTAATCTTAAATTAAAAAAAAATTTTTTTGGCAATTCTTATCAATTATAGATGCAAGAACTACATCAGGTATCCATTTCGTCGTTTAACATTGGTTAAATTACGAGGTGGTTGTCTGCTTCAATCAGCAGAAATATATCGCAATGACTTAGCCAGTACTGGATCTTTGTTTTGCGCTCTGAAAAATCTCTTTACGATGTCTTAAAATTTGTTTTTTATGCAGGTGCGTCATATATATGTCGATAAATTCTTTTCCAAATATGTGTGTGTGTGAGGATTAAGAAAATTTTATATATTCATAGATACACATTCATTGACTTCAAAAACGTCTGCTTATTTCTCCAGACGACTTGAATAAATGATTTACATCTCAGCATTGTATCGAAACCGTAAAGGCAAAAATGGTGAGCATAAGTTATCTTACGATTCGTTATATCGCAGACGATCTTTTTAAAAAGGAAAAAAGGGTTTATTGATGGAGGAAAGCGCGGAGAGGCTCCGCACGAAGTCAAGAGCAATGTTAACGTCCTTGTCGCACGTGATTGATGACGTCACGGAAAATCTTGCCAATGAATTGCTGCTGACTCAAAATCCGCAGAAATTTGTCGGAAAAAGAAAGTCGAGCCTGAAGAAAAAAGTGAAAACAAATTAGGAAAATTATTTGGTTAATGATTCAGTTACTTTTTTCTCATTCTGGAAGCTGCATATGTTAATTTTTCTGAGAAAATTTAAATTCATGTTGAATGCGTATTTTTACACGATTAAAAAAGTTATTTTTTTAATATTTTAAGGAAATAAAATGTTATTAATCGTGAATAAAATATTTCTATCTCAAAATAATAATGAATAAAATGTTTTTCATTATATTAATTTCTATTTCGATTGTTATTGATTCGTTATCATTTAAACAGGCTATATATTTCTCCAATGTGTAATTATATTCAATTTTTGCGAGAAAAAGATTATATTTAAATAGTCAGTAGATGGCGTAGTAATTGATCAACAAAGAAATGACCTCCATTTAACTCTGCACATCACATATTTGTTACATCACTTACATATTGAACCAAATTTGACAAAGTAAATGATTTTATTGGTTAGAATTTTTACTTTTAGTGCTATAACAGAATTGCTGATTTCTCTTTTAATGTAAATGTTTAACATTATAATAATCAAAATGAATTAATATTCATATTTTAACGTAGTGACTTATTATTATTATTAGTTTGGTACTTACGTATTATTGTCACCACTTTTCAAGACGATTGAATTTCAAAGAAATTTCCTTATAATTAGAAATTTTCTTTTTATAATTATAAGTAAATTTTAATAATTAGTAAAAGAAATTTTCTTATCGTAGATGAAGCACTACTTCTACTTAAATTTTGGCGCGAAATTAGATGCTATGACTCTAATAGTAAGTACCTTTTTTGTAAGTTAAGATCTTATTTATTATTTTCAATTATCTGAAATAGCCAAAGTCCAACATGTTGAGAAAGTATCTGAACGTTAAAAGTACCATGTTTTGAATTGATATGATATATAGAGGAAAGTACCAGCTCAGGTGTTGAGCTAGTCATTTGATTATGGTTCAAAATTATGAGGTGGTTCACTTTGTTTAGTTGTATCGGTTGACCAACAAAAGGTAGTGTGACACCGCGTTCAGATGCCCTCCATTATACGTTACTTAAAATTTCGAAAATATTGCTTGTGTTTGCCAGATTTGGTAAACGAAAATACCGAAAACAATTATTTTCCATAATCTTATGATAGACTCATTGGTACCAATATTTCATGTATAAGACAATCAAATCTTAAATTAGAGTTTCAACCTGGCTTAGTTGTTGAAAAGCGCTTTTAGGAGTATAAGATTCTGGGTTCGATGCTAGGCTTTGTTGAATAACGGGAGGGAGATTTTGCATTTTGTCGGGGTGAGTATACGTGAATACGGCCTACTATCTTCGGAAATGCCTTACAACTGCCATCGGCTATCCACTAGGGGTTGCCAAAAGTCTTAAATTAGAAGAAATGTTTGAGGGAAAATTCTTTACTAATGACTGCTATCAACATGAATATCTTAATTAAAAAAATATGAAAAAACATTTTGATATGAAAATAAAAAACAAAGTAGTATATGATAAATTATATTAGAATTTTTGGTCAGCCTATACTTTAAGGTGTTCCCTTGATCCTCACCAAGTTGTGGTCGTGGTTGATCGTCAAGCTGGGCAAAATCCAATCGTATTCTGATTGCAACAGAACAATTGCTTGTTCTGTGTCAACAAAAGTCGCCAATAAAATCGATAGCCAAACAAAAATTACCAAGTTTGCCAAGGGGGTACACTTAAATATAGTTTTACCAAATTTTTTTGATATTTAAAATCACGTTAAGATATTACAATATCGTATCAAATTTAAAGACAAATAATTATATATTAAAATTTTAAAAAATAATTAGTTTTAAGAAAAATTAAATAAGCTTAAGCTATAAAATATTTTTTTCTATAGGATTTTAGATGTTTTTGATTTTATTCATTATATCAATGACATGTAAAAACAATGATATTAAATTTTAGTTGATTATTGTTGCCAGGATTATAATTGTAGTAATAATATTAACAGCGAGCAGAAAAGAGGTCTGCCGTGAAAAATAATTTCATAAATGAGAAGTACGATCGTGTTTCAAATCATTAATCCAATGTGTTGCGGGGATTCGGTTGGGGCAAATAATGCTGTAATTCAGGTCAGATGAGTAGGAGGAAAACTGGCGGATGTTGTTGAAGGAGATAAACATAACGGATGCTACTGTTATCGATTGATACTAAATAAATACTCACACTATCTATGATATGAAAAAATTGCATGGTTCAGAACCGTTTCCTAATACCATGCTCATGTTCTATATCGAATTAAGTACTTGAAAAAATGTGTCTTTAAGAGGGATCTTAAATGTAAAACTTGATAATAAAATACTTTCAAATTTTTTTTCCCCATAAAAACATAATTGCATGTATTCTTGTTACAGAATTTTACTTTAATTATGGTTGGTTTTCAAAGAAGGAAAAACTCCAAAACTCATAATTAAAATTATATCTAATGAGTGCAATAGGACTTCAAACAATTGCTAATATATTATACATATTTGTTAGTATTTGAATTCTAAAGTAGATGAGAAAAGATGACTTTTCAGTTAAATTTGTAATCAAATGCAAATATAATAAAAAAATGACATTATAATTAATTATGAAATCAAAATTCCAGTTCATTTTTTTTTCTATTTTAAATTGTCTATTTTATTTTGTTGAATGTATTCTGCTTGTATTGTCCTTTCTAAAAAAAATTCTAGCTTTAGCATACTCAACTTTTTATGAATGGATTCGGAAACAAGAATATGTAAAGAGTAGGATTTAGCTTAATTTTGCTGAACTTTTTTATTTCTTCTGTAAAAATTACCCTATGAAGACAATATTAATAAATAAAAAGTGTTCGGAATAATTAAATAAAAATTATTGACATATATTTGTAATATATAAGTTTTTTTTTTTTTTTTTTTTTTTTTTTTTTTAAAAAGCGTATTTGACCTCTTTACGGGATATACATAGTGATTCATAGAAGACTGCTTACAAGAAAAATTCATGATGGTTGATTTTAACTAATGTATAAATATATATATATATGTATATATTAAAATCATCTATTTAGTGAATTCAAAGTAAAATGTCCTAGTTTAGTAAATCAGAATAAAGTATACAACAGTTTACAAATAATATACAATTAATAAATATGTGCTTAGTACCCAAAAGCAGATAAAAATAGGTAATAGCATATAAGATAGTAAGAATATAAAATATAAATAAGATACAACTTAAGTAGCTTTCATAGATAACTTAAGATATTTCAAGCAGCTTAACTGGAATTGATTAGAATGAATGTTTAAGTCTTACGGTTTTATTTTGGCGAAAAGTAAATATGATCTTTCTAGATTCCTGAATAACATTGATATAAAAACTTAAAAAATTCTTTTGTGTAATGACAGGCTGGTTGCTTCTATGAATAGGAAAGTTATTTAAGAAAAATGGAAATAAATTCTAAATTAGGATATGAGAAGTTCCTGTGAGAGTGGCGAAAACTTTCAATAGCAATATATTGCTACGCTTTTAGGTATTCAGCATGGTGAAATTAAAATGCATTCGTAAAGAAAGTTTCCTATTTTTATTACAATAAATTAAAGAATTAAAAATATTGAATTTATAAGACGTATAATTCTTCCGTAAAAGATTTTAAAGTAAGTTTATGACAAGAGAGATAAAATAAACTTACTTTAAAAATCTAAAATTTTTAAGGTTTTAATAACTATTTTAGCCTTAAATATTGTATATAAATACAATACTTTTTAATATTTCTTTCTCCGTCTGCAGCAGATATTTATATTAACTTATATAATCATTTATTAAAACGTAATTACATTTTATGCTTGGAGCATGGTACAAAATGCAACAATGCAGAGGTGCCACATATCTGACAAGCTCAAGAAGAAGAAGAAATTACATTTTATCATATAATTATATTTAAAAAAACTTACACGTTTATTAATAAAAAAAAAATCTAGTTTATATACCATACTTTTCTATTTATTTCCGAAAAAAAAAACGTTAAAAGCATGTAAGAAAATTAATATAATAGTTTTAATAATTGTTAATTCATGAAAAATATTAAATATTTTAAGCAAAATTGAATTATATAAATGGAAATTTGATTGAATTTTAATTAAAGGAAAAATAGAAGGATTTATTTAAAAGAAATTGGAAATACGAAGTTTCAATAAATCCTCCTGAATTTGAAAAAATTTATTTGGAATTATTTACTGATGTAATTGAATTTCATTGTGGATGTTTCAGTACAAAATATCGTAAAAAATGCGTATGCTTTTAAGTGCTAGAGTAAATTTTAAATATAATTTAATAACATTAAAATTAATGCTTCTGCATTATCACTAGATTCGTCACGTGACGATGATAATTATTTTTATCTCCATGAGAGGGAGATTGGAAAATTTGTTCTGGAAATAGTACAATATATTTGTAGAATGGATTTTTCTTTTGATGGAAAGAGAATATGGGAGTATGTACCAGAAACGTTGTTAATACTGTAAATATTTAAGTTTTTATTTTATGGTTGCTTGATGTAAATAACTGGTCATACGGAGTTGCTTCAATGTGATGTATTTTGAAAATTCCGTAGCAGTTACCAAGAAAATGTTTGGTTTTTTATTTTTCTTCAAGTTTCTTATAGCAGTATCTTTTTAACATAATTTGAATGATAATTCTAATTTATTTATTTTATTCTACTATCACAAATTTTATCTTTTTTGTCAGAAAAGAATATTATCTTTCTAAAATTACTACACCAGTACAGTTTATTACTGGACAATCAGAAATGTGTTCTCATTTGTGGATGATCTTTTTGGAATATTCTGTATACAGTGCCCAATTATAATGTTCCATTTCTACTTCCATCTTTTGCAAAATTTCCCTACAATATTTCAGTTGTGGAAGCAATGTTTCTTATTTTCATGGTAAAGCTATTAAATGAAGTATTAATTTCTGTTAGTGAATAGATAATTTCTTAATAAAAAATTATATATTTCTAATCAGTTTCCCTCCAATATATCATCCTCTTATTCAGCTGCATAAACACTTTTATTTACAAATAAGGTTTAATATTTTGAAAGAGTGATATACTTATAAAATTTTAATTTGCAAACAAATGAATTTGATTTTCTATTTGCACAGAAACAAATATAACTATTATAATCATTAATAGTCTTTACTTTAATGTTTCCTTAAAAAAACATTTGACGTTGTTTTTCAGACTGTGAAGAACAAAAATATATATTTCGGAAAATGTACACGAAATGAAAATATATAAAGCATTTAATTACGTTGAGAACTTACGTTGAAATTGGGTTGACACGTAAAAAGCCTATAAAAAGAGTGAAGAAATAAATTTAGAAAAAGAATTGAAGAAACAAACCTATAAAACTAGAGAATCCGTGTTCCATTTGCAATAGACAAGCGTTCGAACACTGATGCTACTTTCCTACAGCGATTGAAAATGTTTGATTTTTGAAGCTCGATTGGAAAAAAAATCTTACTGAAGAAAATTGGTGATTGTTTCAAAGGGAATCCGCCATTTTGACAAGTCACGCGATATTGTAAGGAAATATTGAAACCAGTAAACGAAAGAATCATATGTACAAGTACTTATAAAAAAATAAATAAATTGATTTTTATACTATGAAGATGTTTCAGATAATTTTGTATACTTTTTTTAACAGTATCTAGAATAAACGTCTCTTCTCCCTTATGTAAGAAACTTCAATTTAGTTTGATTAAAAGAATAAAGCTTTCCGCATTGACTATAATTTTTTTCGCCTGACAATTATCAAATGCAACCACATTAAAAACTGTTACGATATAATTTTTCATGCAGTTTTCCGCAAGCAACTTGATGAAAATTCAGTTTGCAAACTTTAGATTAAAACGATAAAAAGTTTAAATTTGTTTGTCATATCGATTTATCTTTAAATATTTTCCTTTCAATTATTCGAAAGAAAATTTTAACAATCTATTGAAAGATAAACTGTCAAGTTAAATTGAATATTCTAAATGAATACAATTTTAAAAATCTCTTTTATATAACGGTCAAGTTGTCTTAAAGTATTCTGGATGTTGTAGTATAACGGCTTTGTCTCTTACTACATACTTTACCTTAAATGTGTTTTTTAATTTAGGTGCGAATTTAATGATCGGTTTTCAAACTTTTACCATAGATTATTTAACTCACAAATGTCGTTTTGTACTATGAGCGAAATTTTAAAATTCAAAAACTATTCAATTGTCAAAAGCAAATTCGCTTATTAGAAAGCAGCCCCACGCGCCAGCATTTATAAATTTATTTTTATTACATGTTTTTTAGATGACAAGTGTAGAAGGAAATTTAGAGAATTTCAGATGAAAACAAAGAGTTAATGACATCGTACGGGAAGATATAACATTAAATAAATTATTAGTGTTGTTTTGATAGTTATTTAGTGTTATATACACACATACATAAAAACATTTTATTGATACAAAACTGTATAAAAAGTTATTTATTTAATCCTTGAGCCAATTTTATTCTGTTAAAACATGAAATATCAAAATTATAGTACATCAAAAACATTATGACAGTATTTTATAATCATGGTTATATTAGTCAATACACGATAATATTTCATTTGCATAATTTTAATTAGTTTATCATATACACTTAAGGATATAAAAATGTCAATATATATATATATATATATATATATATATATATATATAACATTATGACAGTATTTATATATATATATATATATATATATAAATACTGTAATAATATATATATATATATAATAATACTGTAATAATATATATATATATATATATATATATATATACCAACAAATATTATAGCCAATCAATCCAGCGCAAAAGCAGCTGTTGAGAGAAATGCCGATATAAATGAAGAAAGATGTAATTAGAAGATCAAGATAAAACAAATGAGAAACTATACAATTTAATACCAATAAGACAAAATCAAGAAAAACAATGTAATATAATATAAATATAAATAAGGAAAGGCAAAGGGACCACGTCTTCATCAGGAGGGAGATGGTCAACTATGCAAATAAGACACTTTTCTCTGACTAGCCCGAAAGACAAATGTTTAAAATTATTCGTAAAAAAATATAGATAATCTTCGGGGGAATAGCATGAATATTTTTGGACCTTTTATTTATTATTTTTAGGCGAATATTTTTCGTGCTAGTCAGAAAAGAAAGTCTTATTTGCATAGTTGATCATCTTCCTCCTGATGAAGACGTGGTCCCTATGCCTTTTTTATTATTTATATTATATTACATTACTTTTCTTGATCTTCTAATTACTATATATATATAGGTAATAGAATCTACCTATGAGAAAGAGGTGAATTTCTGCACCCCCCAAAAAAACATTATAATATTATGTTTTGTGACTTATATAATAAATAGCTAGTTTCTTATTCGAAAATCCAAGAAACAAATTCGGAGACAATTCCGTATTACATACTGATGGAAATTTTCTTTGCATATTTCGAATAAGTTGTATTTTATTAACAAAAGAAAAAATAATAAAGGTACATACAAAGAAATTGTTATGAATTATTTATACTAAGAAATGGAAATTAATCAATACAAAAGAGTATTGCGAGCGAGGAAACTGTTGTTACATCCAAGAGACAACCCACGTGTTTCTTAAAACAAACGAGGTGCGTAACTCGTTACGCGATTTACTTCGGAAGCTGTAACGCCTCTTCTTTTTTCTCACACCTTCCTGAGGTCATGCACGCAAATAAAAAACAAATTGTTGATGTTATCGTTTGCTACTAACACTCTCTTTGTCATCTTTTCTTTGACGAATAATTTCGAAGAGAGAAGAAATTTGTATCCCATTAATACACTCTGACTCTAAATCGAAGCAAACTAATTAAAGGGGAGGGGCTTATTATAATAATTAAGAAAAATAGTATTGAAACTATGGAATTAAGTTTATGATGTAGCATATTTTGTGGAATTACCTGAAGTCAGAAATTTTATATTCCTATATCTTTTCTATTGTTCGAAATTTTCAAAATATAATTTTATTGTAATAAAAATCCTTGAATCAATATGTTTATAGAAATATATTACTTATGTAAACGAAATTATTCATTAAAAATATAATTTAATAATTTTAACATTTAATATATAAATGGGTGTAATAATTATTTAACTCTTTTAATTTACCATGACTTGTCATATAGTGAATTTAATATATTGTCTTTGTAATATTATAATAAATTAAAATAAATTTTATTTTATGATGCTACCTCACCTAATCGATTCAAAATATTTTCATATAAATGTGTTTAAATTTATTTGCTTTATACATATACTTAATACAACTCTATTTATATCCTGTTAATAATTCTAAGCTTATTTCATAAATTGTGTCTCTTTTATCCTTTTTTGAAGGGACCCAAAATTGTGGTACTTAGCAACTCAAAACTTAACTGTTGAACAAATATTGCACTAGTAAGGATGACAAAAAGTATAAATATATTTATAGTTCACAAATAGTACAATAGGAGTGAGTAAAAGCTAATCTAATCTACTGTTAATTTGGTGGAAACAAACATCTAGAAGCCATTTTTCGAAGAAACTATTTCGGCCCAGTATCAGTTTGATATTGCAAATCGAACAGAGTAGAAATGATACTGTATGTATGCGTTAGTCCATGTTACTGTGATTCTATGTTAGAATTCCACACTTATAATGACTAATTAGTGATAGTATATCAGTTTCTCGAAAGCTATTGATAAGAGAAATTCACAGTTGATGATGATGCATACTGGCTAGGATAAGGAATCAATGAGTATTCAAACTCCTTAAGTTGAGTCTATTATCAGTGGATAGGGGGTAAATACTACAAATACCTTTTAAACTACAATCCTAGTGGTAGTTGTTATGTTGATACCTAATGTGACACGTTCTTAACTAAAATTAGTTTAAGGATATGCAAACTTTAACTAGCCTAGACTAACTATTCAGAATTGTTTGATCTAGTTAGAATGAAAGATCAATTTCTCGAGCAATTAGACCCAAGTGTGTAGCATAAAAAAGGAACAGTAGCCATCTTCTTAAATACTGAACATAACTACTAATACTTGACTTTTTAAGTTTGAATGAAAACCATCATCAAACAATTTTGTCCTTTTAATTCACTTGTCACAGCGCATGTCAAACAACATTTGTATTGAGGAATGCTAATCCAACATAAACGATATCATATCATAAATTGCTGCAAGTTTTATGTGCAACGCAATTAAATGTTACATTGTTAATGTTTAAAAATATAATGATAACAATTCAAAATATTCAATAAGAGAACAATTTGATATTCTAGAATAATTTCTAGTAACACATCACTTCTTAGCTGTACATTTTAATATTGTTTGATCATGAGAAACGTTAATTGGATATAATTACTAACTTTAGCTATATCTACATGAAATTATGTACATCATAAGAATGTATGCAAAACTTCGATTCCTACTTAAAACAGTCAGCTCATTCATATGTTTATATTTGTCTCGGTAATTGTTGAAAAGAATTACTTTTTAAACGAGGCAAACTAACAACAATAAAAACCTTTGAGTGAAAGTGATTACTATGTAAATGAACGTGAGGAATTTGTTATCATGATCATAGAGTAATAACATTTTTTAATTCAAAGTAGATTGCTCAAAAATATAATTTATTTAAACTTCTAGAAAAATTAAAAAGAATGACATCACTCTCATTTATTTTACCACAATAAATAATAATTATTTGCATATTAAAGTATATATTTATCTAGCATGAAAATTTCACATCTGTCACAGGTAATGTTATTGGAATATGATGAATATCATGCACTTATTTCATTTTGCATTTTTTTTTTCTGTGAAATCGAGTTTAAATATTGAAAACTTCCTAAATGCCACAAATGAATCTAGTTAAAAATTCTTGCTTATTATACATGTCACTAAGAAACTTAATGAATTAAAAAAATTGAAAATAGGATTTGCATATAATAAATATAAGTATCCCACTTATCTCTAATTTATGCAAAATACATATTCATTAAATATGTAAAGTAATTAATCATTATTCATAAAAAGTCCTTAGATTAATTTCATATTTACATATAAATTTTTCTACTTAAATATGAGATTAAACAATTTTTTACACATACAATTAATGTAATATTTTCTAATGTGTTATGATTAAGTAAGCGTTCGAACTCATTTTTCTACCGTTTTTAAATATGTTTATTTATCCCCAATGCGTTAAATTCATTTTTGTTCTATATTTAAACCTGAAATGACGTCACAGGATGCTTCAACACTATTTCACTCATCTGGCTCATATTTTTACCAAGAAATAACTCAAAGATTTTCTTTTTATTTACATTCACATTACGCAAAATGAATGGAGAGTACGGGTCATGAAACAAAAGCTTTTCTATGAATCTTTTTCTCATTACACTTTCAGTGATTTTTTTTTTTTTTTTTCATTAAACTCTCATTGAAATGTGGTGGATAACCTTTTGTTATTAGGTGTAATGCAAAATATGTTATGACTATCAATAATGCCTATTTATTTTCGCCAAATAATGATTAGACTAAACTGTATTTAAAATTAAGATGAAGTTTTCTGATATTTAATTTGGACATTTTAAAGAAAAATTCTTGAATTATAAGACAAATGCTTCATTTATAATACTTCGAACAATAATAAATTTTTTTTTATTCCCAACGATAATTTATCCATATACGAAAATTATTCATAATTTTCGAACTATGATTTATTTGTTATTCGGCAGTGCCAAATGTCTATTAAATAAATAATTATTTGAAAAATGCAATGTTTTTCTCAATATTATTATCATTAACAACTTATATTAGAAACCAATTGTCATTTTCGTGTTGCTCGTTAGCTTCACTGTGTAAATCAATACAATTTTTGATTTTGTATTATATATTTTACGATATATTTAATTTAAAGATATTCTCTTGTTTGAACAAGATTCTTTTGACTTTTAAGGCTTTTACTACCTTTTTGATTTATATTTTTAAGATTTCAAATTTTCATGACCCGGTCAGCTGTGTCAGATGAAATTACTGATTTTTCAAATCCTTATTTAAAGGACTGAATATATA
>JAPDSC010039192.1:117134-164712 GCA_026290005.1 Latrodectus geometricus
TCAGTTACGTAAGTAGAGCAGACTGTGCCGTCACTGTCTCAATAAAGAGAGAAACACTTGTGCTGTATTCAAATCTCAACTTGTCAATTGTAGGTCATGACCGACAACAGTGCTTCCGATTACTTTTCATTGACTTCTGATAAATCATTATGCTTGTTACTTCTGTTTCTACTAATGGGAAAAATTTAAATTGTCTCCTTATCCTTGCTACTTGAAAGAAAGTACATATTAACTACGTAAAATTAATATAAATAATTGCTTTCTAAAGATTTTAGTTAATTAATTGAAATATCATAAGTTTTTAATTAAACCACAACTTATTCTGATTTTTACTTTATTTTAGATTTGTTTTGCTGTGTATAATAAATTTGAATAAAAAAAATTTTGTGTTTTTATTTGTATTATGTAATTTCAAAATTCGTTATGTACTTTTGAAATATTCTATTCAATGCTATTATGAAATACTTTTCCAATTGTAGTAACGCCATCTCTTGGCAGTAATTCTTATTAACATAACGTTTTTATTAACACCTTTTGCTTACTGAATTTGATATTTTGATTTAAAAAAAAACACTTGTGGAAAAATTTTGTTCTAGTTTAAATAACAATTAGTTTAATGTTTGAA
The DNA here is from genome assembly GCA_026290005.1 of Latrodectus geometricus. Taxonomy (NCBI): domain Eukaryota; kingdom Metazoa; phylum Arthropoda; class Arachnida; order Araneae; family Theridiidae; genus Latrodectus; species Latrodectus geometricus. The sequence continues at coordinate 117,760 of JAPDSC010039192.1, forward strand.
CTTAAATTAAGCTTACTTTTGTACCTATAGTTAACACGCTATTTGTTAAAATGAAGAATTGTAATTCAATTAAACTATTTAATCTATATATTAACTGTGCATGGACATGTAAGTTGTATAAGTAATGAAAAAGTTTTAATATACCTTTTTAAATTTATTAAATTAAGTATCATCTGTATGCAAGTACTAATATGGAGATGACTTTAATGGTTTAAAATTAAATTTTATCATAATTTTAGACTTCCTGAACTGCTAGTAAATTCTGTTAATTTTAAAATTAATCACTGATAGTTAGCTGTCTTAAAATTTAAATGTAATATAATAATTGCATTGAATCTCTAAATATCAAGTCTTAAAAATGAATGTCAAGTAATTATGGAATAATTAAATTACTGAAGCTTCTAATAGCTATCGGGTTTACTTTCTACATAAATGCATATTTCTTAGATATAAGTGTATAACGGATTTTTAAAGAAACACTGAATTCAAGTCGAGAAATGTTAATTGACAACACTAAAAAAAATGTAATTATTATGAAATGTTTCTACTTGTTTTTACTTATTATTGATACTTAAAAATGAAGTTAAGCTCAATTGTGATTTGGTGTATAAAAGTATAAATGAATTTCGCAATAAACTAAAAAATTAAGCTAACCCTGCTGGTATTATCAGCGCTCTAAGAATAGCAGTTTTGCTAACTTTTTGGCTTTAAAAGAAATTTAAAAGTAATCCTAAATTTACTCAGCAAGCTTGTTCTATTGCAGTTAAACTTAATTTTTCTGATTCCTATTTTAGTGTCCAATAATGCCTAAAATTTTCAGAAAACAAGTTTTAATGGTCTGATCACTTTGATTTGCTTTTCTTAAACTAATGCAAAAGCACAGAGAACCGTATCTTATACATAAGTTTTTTATACATATTTATAAATTAACACTAGCAGAAGTTGCGTACGAAGCTGTATTAAATTTCCTTCACTCATTGCTTATGAGCAAACAACTAAGTTATAATATTCGTTATTTTGCATTGCAGAATTTTAAATAACCTTTAAAAAGTGCAACTATTTACTACACTAAACGACTTGATATAGCACATGAATTTGAACAATTCCCACAGAGTAATTAAAAATACAGTAAATTATGGTAAAATATTAATCAATCATAATTTTAGAGGCTGATTTGGTTATTAACACCATACAGAAAACTTTTGACGTTAAGTGTTTTGTAAATGACTTCTCTAATGAATCTTGAGCCAATAAAAATTGCATGAATAAAAATGTGTAGGATACTTAGTTGCCAAATTTAAAGTGGCTTTTCAATTACTTTAATATGGAGGACAAATAATATCCTGGTAATTGTTTTTACCTGAAAAAATTACACATAGTGTAACATTTCGTTAAATAAGAGCAGGAGAGAATTTAAAATTACAACTGACATATAATATCGTCAAATTGCATAGTGCTGCCATCTAGAATGTGTATCGTAAATTAGAAGGTGTAAATCTAGTAATCCCTGAAACGAAAGTTTCAAAGATAATTTATATTTGAAAATATTTAGTATGCTTTGTACTAAGCAATTTTTTCTATTGTGATTCTAATATATGAGTAGTATCTTGGGAATAAATTCGTAACTGAAGAACGGAACTGAAGCATGAATGCTTAAACTCCGTTTAATATAGCGGAATAAGTTTTATAACCAAATCAGTAAGAAGACATTCTGTTAATTTAAGATAGAGGTGGAGGGGGTGAGTGAAAAATTTAGTAATGATATCGTTTTATCTTATAATATTTCTATGTTAGTTACACCTACGAACATTACTACGATTTATGAAGGTATTGAAGTAGAATGTTTAATGCCCAACTATAAAAATATTAGAATGCGCGATTTTTTAGTTAAACCAAAAAAAAAAAAAAAAAAAATCCGGATAACATGCGAAAGAACGTACAAGTAATTAAAATGTTTGTTTTTTAACTTTTCAATTAAAGACATGAATTCTATTTGAAATGAACAGAGCGTTTATTATAATTTAGTGATTATATAAATGATTAAGTTTTTAAAACTACTAAATTCTGGAGTATAATGTTGAAATTTTCTTTTCCGCGAAATTTAATTTTAAAATGAAAATTCTGCTTAAAACAGCCAACTTTAAGTATGCAGGTTCATTATCCAGGTATTTACTTAACCTGAAATTTCTTTATTCTAAATAAAAGTTTAAAAAAATTAATAAGTTTATTAAAAGTAAAAATGTGTAGTTAATATTTGAAAAAAGTCACTAGAGTTATTAAAATACCACTGCTACATGAAGCGTAAGTAATGCTAGAAGATTAGTGATCATTCATATGTTAACTCGTTAAGAGAATTTGGACTTGAATACAAAGTTAATGACAAGCCTTGATTTAGAGTTGAATAACTTGCGTATATTATGCCTTTCATTTCGAAACGCTTAATTTTTTATAGGCAGCGCATTAAAGAAAACTAAGCAATATACTCTTGTTAAAATTAAGCAAAAACTTGAACTGGGAAAAATTGAGCTGGAACTAACGGGGAAACTTTAAACAGGGTAGTGTGGAATAACTTGGATGTGAGGGCTTCTGGAACTAAAAGAATTCTAATTTAACACTGGCAATTGGTAACATGCTTATATAATACTTTCTAGTTTCGCAATGTAAAGAAGAAAAATTCTGTACCTTTCCTCTTCATATACTCCTGTTCATATACTGTACCTTTCCTCTAACATAATTACATACAGCCAGCATGAATTTTTGTAAGCAAAATCGTATTTCGCATATGACATTCTGTTCTGTGAGAATAAGATGGCACTCGTAAACTTAATATATATTTCATCTTCTGTCGAGTATATGCAGTGTTATTCACCAAATGAATCCTCGACATAACATCGAAATGGACCTGAAAGTACCGTGTTTGTTATGAATTTAAGAAACTGGTTACTGAAAGATACAAAAATCTAGTAAAGTCTAAATATTCTTCCGTATAGCTATTTCAAAACATTATTCTTAGTAGCAGAAAGACTATTAGTTTAACACAATGCCATCAAAGAGATGCTAGATATAAAATCTGATATTAAGAAATTCTATTCTGTAGTTATTGCCGATAGTAAAGGTGGCATCAAATACCGTGCTTGTTATGAACTCTAGATGTGAACTTGAGAATGCAAATATAACTTTTGCATTTTTTAGTAATGGAACTTTTACTGATCCGGCCAAAAAAACTCAGGAATGATAGATAAAATGATAACATGCAAACTTTTATAAAATAAAGTATGAGTTAACAAACGGAACAATTTCTTACCACAATAAATCTACGCAGTATGCACTTAATTCGAAATTCATAACCCTCCATATCTAGTAGGTTCCTACTCGTCAAAAGGAATATAATTCTTATCTTAAAGTTGAGCGACTTATCGATCAATCCACTTAGCAAATGTTCCAACTCTAATCCTACTCCTCGATAAGATGGAAGTCTCCGAACAACTTAAGATTGATCGAACACTAGATTGTTGAACAATTTTTAGATCAAACTTCAAAGTAAAGTCTAAAGTTGGAATAATTTTAGATCGAATTAAAGTCGAAGTTTGATTTGATCCTTTAAAGAAAGTGACTACTCAATAACTAATTGTGGTTGTGAACGATATTTCTGGAACATTATTTGAACAATAAAGATCTAAGTAATTGAGTAAATTTAAATTTTCGATATTCTTAAAAGAATATCATATGAAAAAGTTCCAAGGTCATTTGAATCTCAGAATTATTTATACGTAGAGCTTCTAAACATCAAATCCTCTTCTACACTTTATCTGAACATTAAGCAGACTTCAGAAGTAAATGGTTACCTTATGATTCTAAATTTTAAAATCCTATAGTCATGCTCAATCTACTCCATAGTATCATTTATTACTTTTTCATGATTATTTCTTGCGCGACTTCAGTCTTTTTAGAAATATATTGCAATTTATTAGAATATCAGCAACAAAATACTTTTGAAAATTATATTCGCTCTTTGGTAAAAAGTAAAGCAGTCACCCGATCAAAAACTAAAATGGCGCACTTAGTGGTAGAAAAAATGACAATATTAATCTAAAAGTGGTTCCCTCGTTTCACGCTCGGAAGCCAACTTATTTTCAAACGCTTTTAAACTATTTTGATTAATGAAGATTAACTATTTTTATTTAGTTAATGTGGAGCTTAACTTGTTGGTAGGTCATAGATTTAATATTTAGTCTAAAAGTCTAACACTCTTGTACAAATTGACAAGCTCTTCAAAAATTTTTGTGCTGTTATAATAAAAAATGGCACATAAGGAGCTGTGCTATGTATAAATGGTTCAGACGTTTTCTTAGTATTAAGAGTTAACTTATCAAAATTACCTTTTTAAAATGAAATGAGCTTGAATAAGCTTAGTTTTTCAAGAGACTGTTTAAAATTATTTGCAAATTCGTAATAAGGATCAATATTAAACCTTATATTCACTCAACCGGCGAATGAATTTTATACCTTCTTGAAATCAACAGAACTGAATATATATTGTCATTCAGTTGTAATGAAACTTTACTCGTAAATTCAAACTGAATTTGGTTATTATATGAAACCTTACGGAACAAAGTTTTGGTTTTCTAATAATTCTGTTTACATTAAGATTGTTATACGTTAAATGTTGCCTCGTTTAAATCTCATTTTTTCACTCCTTTAGTATATCAAAACTTTCTTTAATTCCTTCTAGGTTGCATCATCTCGTTTGTTTAAGTTTCTTTTATCTGGATGAATGTTACCCAGTAGTGTAATAAACATATCATCACCGGGTAAACATTCATCCCGATATTGAAATATATAACTTCAAAGCTTAAGAATCAACTTTTTATCAGAAGTTAGAGCTGGAATGGTAAGTAAATGTTGAATATCTGTTGTTTTTTACTTACAGTATTTCTTTTCAAACTACACTTTTGAGTTATAAATTCAGAATTGCATAAATATAACTTTCGTGTTAATTTTCTGCAAATATTTACGAATCCCAAGGTTCCCAAGTAATTGTTTTTATCTTTGCATTTGAATACTAGAAATATGCGTAATATGTGATACAAATATAATGCGGTAATCGGTTATAAGTTCAAGGAGCATGCAGTTCAAGCATTAATCACAGAAATGTAATACAAAAATAGAAATACTACCATAGTAAATGAATTTGTCTTGTTTTCGCCGGTTGACACAGCATAACTTTCCGTTAAAATGTTGCTATTCATTCAGTTTCAGAATTAAGTGTCATGCTGATATTGTAGGAATTCTTATATTTGTGTGAAGTTTTTGATCTTGTATCTTATTCTAAAAAAAAAATTTTTCATAGTTATAAAATCGGCTGTATTTTAACCAATGCAAGTGATCAGATTCCAATCTTATCCTGGATTTTTATCATAGAAAATTTCTATTTTTATTCTGACATTCCCTATGAATTGGTAATATTTTGGAAACTCTCACAATGCAAGGAAAACTGGTCTTAATTACGTATGGAAATGCATAATCATTGAAGACGTATGTGTGCTGCATTTTTGATAAATTACTTTTAAAGACGATGGAAATAATTCTAATGGAGTTCGTAATTTTCTGATTAATTTTATGAAAATTTTCCGGCTTTTAATTAAATCTCGGTTAATGGTTTTGGGTTTTACCAGATGGCGCCACTTCAGGACCTATAATGAAAGCAAAATGTAGTTCTAGAAATTTTAGAACTAAAAAATGTCAATGATATGTTAAAAATAGTGTTTACTATGTAGAATAGGTAAAATTTACTTGAAAATTGAAGTAAAGACTAGTAACAATACATTTTACTATCACTAGGCTTTTCAATGGCTGTTTCTTTATCACATGACGAGAGTGGGTGAAAGAAGGATCTGCACTATAAAATATATCGCTATTTTTGCCTTGATTAATATGAGACTGAATGAAATTGATAAGTAATTTGAAAACTAATCTTTATTTCGTATAATTTGACACAATTAACTTGTTTCAAAATCGTATAATTAAATGGTGTTGATCAAGTATGTATAGGTATCTAATTTATGGTATAGAAACTGACAGTAAAATTAATCTAATGTGAATTTAGCAAATTTTGGTATTTACAATTCCACTATTCATTGATCCCTTATAATAAATCGAAAAAATCTTTCAACAACTGCCTCCAAGCACAAAAATAAAGTAATTTTCCCGATGATTTCTACATTAGTTTACAATGTACCTTTTTACATGGAGTAAATATGTGTCACGTCCCCCATAAAATTCAAAGCCGTTAATTAGAATTACACACAGAAAATAAAAATTATCACTTTTAAAGGCATTCCATATTAGGAGTTTCATCATAATTAAAATTTTCAGTGGAAGTTTACATGCATGAAACAAATTGCTCTAATATAGAATACTATAAGAATAATGATTACCTCTATTAATTAGGTTTAACAGTTTATCGGTTCGAGTCTCTACATTGGGCTTGGATGTGGGTAGTCGATCGAAATCCATTTAAGTATCCTCGTGCGCAAAAAATGATCGCTGAGCGACAAAAAAACCAAACCACTACTTTAAAGAGCTTGATAAATGGAAAGCAATTTTATGCTTTGTTATAGCTTGTGTGAGAGGGCTATTAACAAATTAAACTATCAGTTTATTAATCTTCGTTCCCTGATCTGAAAATGGCAAATTACCAGCCGATAGGATCTTGAAATTACCACATTGAGGTTTGAGTAGAGGTTTTGACAGTTCATGACCATGGTTTGAGAGCTATTTTACGAACCTCCACTAACTTCCAAAACCGGAACTATTGAACCACAGACCAGAGCGCTAAGCAAAATCTTTTTAACTTCAGAACCTGATTTAAAAGTTCTACTCCCAATTATCAAACTTGAAAAGTTATTTCAAAGGAACTACAAAACAAAAACGAGTGGTATTTGTCCTTTAATACACAGCCGAAACTTTCTTTCCAATTTACAAACCTAATGAACTAGTCTGCCAGACTAATTACATAACCATGACTAATAAATGTTTGCTATTTCAGATATATTAATCATTTGTAAATAGTTTTTCAGGTTTTACTTATCCTACAGGAGATTTGTTCTGGAGGTCCGCAAAACAAGTTCAGTGTCTCCATTGACTTGTATTACAGGACCCCTATTTCCAGCTCATTGATTAACTAAAAAATGTAATGATTTTAGTGCATTTATTTGCCAACGGAATTTTCTTGTATCGCTTAATCAATACCTTGCAATGTGTCCAGCCTTAGTTCCAAAAATGGAAAATTTTAAAAAAATATTGATAAACATTGTGCAATTTTATGTACTTTAGGCTTGGATAAAATTCACTAAATGCCCCTCTTGCAGTTATCTTGCAGTGATGCTCTAACGAAAATGGCATAGATAAATGTAAACAAAGCAATAAATAAAGGTGAAAACATCACATACAAATTCTTCCTCACCTGGATATATTCTACAAATTGTATCTACGATAGATTATCTGGAACAAATGATTTAATTATAAATATTAAAATACTCTATAAATATTTATGAAGTTTCAACATTCCTATATAGATCCTTGTACACAATCCGATCATTTTATACAGAAGATAATGAAAACCGCAGAAGGTATTTACAGGAAAATATTTAAGACTATTTTCTGATGTATACAAATGTTTCTTAAATCGCTTGACTTGCAGGGGAAAAATAATTAAGACAGAAATATTTATGAAATCCCTAGGAATAGGGGATATCTTAAAAACATTTACTCACAAGAGTTAACATATACTGTCATGTAAATGTATATTTATGTAGATACAATCCTTTTAATACTTTATATTATATTAAATTAAATTCTATCATAAGAAATAAACATCACCTCCAATATGTAGGTTGTTTTTACTTGTGTACTAGGAACACAGTAGCTATATAGTTCCGAAAGCGTGTATTGCTATTCAAAGAGTTAATGTTTAGAAGGTACCATGGCAGTGGAAAGGAAATTTGACTTAGAATATTTCTGCATAGGAATGTTAGATACAATTAATTGTATTTTAGTTTTTAAAAATTTTGTTCACGACCTCTGACAAAAACCTACCAAATATTTTCGGGATAATTAATCGATTAAGATACTTCAAGCATTGCTTTATTTTCCAGATACCCATTCTCAAAAAATTTCCTGGAGCTGCTTGTCCTTTTTGGACCTTGCGCCACAAAACCCAAGCACCAAAAAATTTCCTTTTTGGTTTGATTTTTTTGAAAGAATGGAATTAACTATATTAGGTCAAGTAATGTGAATTCCTCACAAGACCTTTTTTATTCATCAATATAAAGAAAATATCTGCTTGATAATCACTGGAATGAATGCATGTAAAATTCGTATATGCACTTACACATCAGAAGGAAACAAAACATCCTTTATTTAAAGAAACAAGAGTGAATAATTTCAAAAGAGCAACAAATAAAAGAATTCAATAATGAATAGAGGTAAAAATCAAAAAATTTGATACATATCACGATGAGGGTTAGTCATCTAATATTCACTTTTTAATAATTTACCCGTGGACTGTTAAAAGTCGTACGATGGCTAAACTACAAGTTTTTATAACAACATACAACATAAAATACATTTGTGTATATTAGTGGCTGTTTTTTTAACATTGTCCCACATAAACAACTCTAATTCTGACAACTTTTTACAAATAAAATTTTTTAAAAATACAGCCTATTTTCCAAGAACTTTCGTTAGATTTATCGTGGCTTGGAGTCACAGTAACACTTTACTAAAGCTACTGTAAGATGTCAAGTCAAGAATTTTAAAGACACAAGAAAAACATTCTTGACTACATATTTAAATTTATAAATACTTGGTTTCATAATGCATATGAAACTTTAAATATTTAATTAGGAATATTTAATTAGGAATATGTGTTACTGTGTTTAAAGAATGCATTGCGAGAAAAATTAGTTTATACGATACTGAAATAAGAAATCTTGTATAACAAGCGTAGACCTAATATAAGAAACGTAGATAAATATTATTCCAATAGTAATTGAGAATGAAATTCAAATGTAAATTAAACATCAGCTTTTTGGAAGGGAGAATTACAATTAGCATTTTGTAAAAAAAATTGATCAGGATAATAGTTCGTGTGTACTATTTTAAACGAGCTTTTATACTAGATTTAACAAATTCATGCCAATAACGTATGCATGTGATACAACCAACTGTTAATACGTTGAATAAAATATTATCTACTGCATAATAAAAAAAAATCTAATTTTGATCAAATTTTTTCATTTGGAAATTGATTTTGAGGACTAGCTGAATGTACTCTGCTTTCTATTTAAATCATTTTTACATCTAGTTCAAAGGAATAGTACTTAATTTAGGTTTTACCGGTGACAAAAATGTGTATACATTTCAGCGATTTCGTTGTTTATTTTTGGAATTGATTTCTTTTGAAAAATTACACATTACAAGTTTTTATCTACATAGCACACTAAAATAAGCAAAAAGTTAAAAAGAATTTACAAAAAAAATTTTGATATGCGTGAAAACACGAAGTTTTAATGTTTTATGCCAGATGGTATACAAATTTTTTTGAGTACTTCAAGGCTGTTTTGCATCACAAAATGCTCTCATTTATAGATTAGTTACAGTGAAAATGAGATGTATAATGTTTGAAAACTTCAATATTTAATAACTTTCTAATTCATTATTAAGTCACATGATCCTTCATTTACATCCCAACGCATTAGATAGATAAGTGTCCTATTGAAAATCGTGAAATCGCATTCAGTGGAGAGGATAAAAATCGAATGATATATATTTTTAAAAACTGTTTCTGAGTCGGATCCCTTTTAACTCACATCTTTAAGGGACCTAATTACTTGGCGATATAAGCAGTTTTACAGCAAGTTCAGATCAAAATTATGCTTCAAATAACAAACGCTAAAGTTGAAATTTCGTTAAGAAAGTGTTGCTTACCCTCTGGTTCAGGAAAGTCCACACCAGGTCCAGAAGATCTGGTATGCAGCTTCTTTTTTAGAGGGAAACCCACACGGGCAGAAGACTGACTTGACCTCTGAACACACATGCCCTAGGTACCCGTTTGGAGGGTAGGCAACCATTCATACAAGAGAAGGGCAAAGACAAGATAGAGAAAGTACGTCCATTTACGAGCCGGGATTCGAACCCAGACATCTCTATCCGCAGTCATGCATGCTAACCCCTAGACAGTAGGCGGCTCGCTAAGAAAGTTCTTATTTTAAACCAGTCGGATTACATTTCGAGCAGCTGTTTTTAATTCAATTAATTTAGAAATGGGGTTATATAGACTAGACACACATTGGAAGATTTTCTTTTCGAAACAGATTTTCTACCGGGAGGGGAAAATAAAATTCTTTTCAAGTGCTTTCAACTGAATTTCCAGCACTAAGATTTAAGTGTTTGTCATTCTACAATCAGTTTTTAGACAAGTTATTTGATCAAGACCTAGTTAATAAAGTGGACTTCAAATCTCTATAAACATTTATGCACAAGATGAAACTCGAACTATCGACTAAAGCAGAGAAGTTTGCACAAGGCTGTTTGAAAGATTGATCTGTGTGGAAAATGAAAAAATTCTGAAACAGAACCCACACTTGGTCCATGTATATATTAATTTTTGAGAAGATTCTTTCATCACTCATAGAATGTCAATGTTATTACTGTTGACATTTTCTCCTTTGAATACTATATCTTATAAAGAAAAAGTTTTGGATTAAACAAGTTCATAAATTATGATGTAATAGATTTTTATGCTTTTTTAATGACTCCAAATTCACTATTTTCTTATGTATCTTGATGCATTTGTTTTTAATAAAATAAATGATATATATCATGTACACATTTTCTTCAAAGGCAATTATTTAGGTAATAGATTTTGCTAAATAATATACTTATGCAAATATTAAAAATATTTTTGTACAGTAATTTATAATTACAAGCCGGAGTTCTTCGGCAAAGAGAACAGAATGGAAGAATCATCAGCAAGATCTTGATTCACATGTTTGATTATGAAAACTTCATTTGTATACATAGATGCTGCAATATCTTTGCTATTGTTATATTAAACTTATTAAAAATATTTCAAAATAAATATTTTTCTTTTTTAAGTTTTGAATTATTTATGCCTTAATGAGTAAACACCATTTGCACGTGAAAAATTCTAGTTATGCGATAAAAAAAAATGTATAATTCTTAATATATACATATGAAATCGAGCAAAAAAATTGTGTATAGTCATTAGTATTTTGATATTTGGGAAATAAATATAAACTCAGTTTAAACACAGGTTTCTTTCAGCTTAAAAATGTACAAATTATTCAATCAACATTAGTTACCGAATTCAATGATATTAATACTGCATAATGCAGCAATTATAGCAAGCTAATTTTTTAACTCGCTATAAGTGATTTCAAATCAATGAATAAAAATTTTCATTTGTGTATATTTTTGATTGCATCTTGTAACATAAAATCATGTGCACACTATTTATTGTGTCCTTTTTCATAACAAATATTAATTATTAGGGAATACAAGATCCATCATAGATAAATTATGTCTCATACAGATTTGACACTTAAATATTAATGCTTACTTTTTCTGAAAATTACTCATCACATTTTCGCTTGAAAACATTTTCTTATATATCATTGCATAAGATAGAGAACAAAAATAAAGACATGCCTAATAACTTTGATTAATAGCAGTTTTTATGGAAACAATTATAGTATAATAGAGAGATCAAAACATTACACTTTAAAATTATAAAAATGTGCCCATACATCAAAAGCTTTATACTGATGAGATTAATCTTATATAAACTTGAGTAGATAAATTTCCTTCTACAATTTACTTGGTTGTGGTTTTATGAAATTGGAAAAAGCAATATTATTGGTAAAATATTTAAATTCTCTGAAGTGGTTGATAACATACTATCAAACCATTCCAGCTATTTCTTGCAGTTACAAATTCTACAACCCTGTAGTTTGAATGCATTCTAAGTCATGAGTGAAAATACGCAATAAGTTTCCATTCAAAATTTGCTAAGCCAGTCTTTTAAAGGCACATCAAAATAATCATCTAATTTTGAAGTTATCTTTGCATGATTGAAACGATTGTCTGGTAGTTAACTTCATGGATAGTCTTCCTTTAAAAAATCCTATTAAATATTCTTGAACACTTTTCTGTAATTCTAAGGCAATGTTTGTATGATTTTTGTTTTAAGCTCTGGATATTTTTTGATATATATATATATATATATATATATATATATATATATATATATATATATATATATATATATATATATATAAGCTGTTGATGCTATATAGAAATCTAAATACATATTAGTTTTATGATATGCTACATTTGACTAATATAAGACAATTTTTTAAAGTAATACAAAATCTCAATCTAGTTAGAAATATTTATTTTTTTATTAATCATTTTGATAAGAAAGAATTGGATGCTATCAAAGTCTGTTTGTTTGCAAGATAGAAAACTTTAAGGTTATTAAAATTTTAAATGAATATCAAATGATAGAGGGAAAAGAATGAGGTTAAAAATTATTATAGTTAATAATGGTTATATAAGATCACAAAGTACTAAACATTACATTGATGCTCTTAGTAAAATAATCAAAAAAGATAATTAATGGATGATTGACTCAAAAAATGCAAATATACAAAATGCCTTCAGTCACATTTAAATGTTAATTTTACAACTTACTTTTTCTATGCAATAAAACCTGTAACATTTTTAATGATTAAAAATTAATAAAATTAACTTTGGTTACCAAATACAAATACTTAGATTTTACTTTATTTAAAAAAAAAAGTTTTCAAGAAATGAATATATTTTAGAATTAAGCAAAATATTTCCCCCCTAACACGCAAAAGTTCTTTAAATTTTAGTAATTATTTCCATAACAGCAAATTAAAAATTTCAAAAAATAGAGATCAAGATGGATAGACAATCATAATCCAGATAATTATGATATCTACAATAATGATCAATACATAACTTCATATGATAACAATTAAAATGATTTACTTGGAATTTACATCAATGTTTGTCTAATAGCATATATTTTATTAATTCAAAAATAATAGCTAAAACTACCAAGAAAATTTTTCTAGGACTTCCTTAAGTATTACTAAGTTTTCTACTTGGTCAATCATTCAATGTATTAAGAATCAAGAAAATAATGGTTTTTGCTTTCAGTTTAGTGAATAATACCTAAAAAGTTACATTTATAAGTATGTGTTAATTTATTTCTTAAACTTGTTGTTATACATTTAAGAGTTCTGGTAAAATCGATTATAAAATACTCTAATAACTAAAATGTTCAATTATTTTACATGTTAAGAAAAGTTTTCTTTATTATCATTGTTTTTTGAAAGAAATTCTCAGATACAAAATTATTTTACCATTTAACAAAAATTTAATAATCACAAAATTAAGAATTTTTTAAAATTGAGCAGATATTTGTTAATTATTTTCGCTCAATTGAGAAAGCTTGTAGAAAAACATTTTTTTGAAGACAATTTGATTGTGTAATTTGTAATGAATCTATTACAAAAAAAGATAATTAGTAAGGTTTGATTTTATACATACACATAAAATCAAGACTCTTTTAAATTTAATTTTATAGCTTATTATAAACTAAATTTTATGCATATAATTTACTTACTAAAGAATATGTTTCATTAACAGGAAAGAGCAAGTTTTAAATTATTCACAATTTTTATTGTTATAAGGATGCATTGTAGAGTATCCCCATCTTAACTTATTCAAATATTCTTTCTAATATTAATTTATTACAACCACTTGGAAATTTGAAATGTAATTTTTTTTAAACATAAAACTATTTTTTGACTCAAACATTTCAAAATGTCTAGTAACTTGTGACATTGATCAAATACAATAAATAAATCTATCTCTTAAAGAACAAATAATTATAAATTTAAAATAAAAGAAAATCCAAACTATTTTTAAAATCTGCAGAAAATAAATAATAAAATATATTTCCCTTTTGTGCTATGATGATTTACATAATTTAATCTTTTGATAATGTATTTTCCTTACAGTTTCAATGTATTTAAGAAAAAGTAAGCAAACAATAAGTAAGAAATTACTTTAATATAACTACAATCAAAGCAGAATATTAAAAATACGAAGCAGAAAAATCTTTCAATTTAAATATATCAATCACTCTGATTGGCAGATACCCTTTTTTTTTTCAATCATTAGAAATATATTTTTCCACAAAATTATTTCATTTCATATATATCTAACAATTTTTTATACAAGTGCAAATATATTTACCATTTATATAACAATAACCGCAGGTTAAATATGCCCGCCATTCAACACAAAGAAATATACTACAGAGAAGACAGAATAATTACAGTAGGTCAGATTACACAAGGAATGCACAAAATAGTTGATCAACAATACAATCATTATAAAATATATGTACTCTTTAAAATTTAATTGTACTGGAAGTAATTCAAATTTTAACATATCATGAATATAAAACTTATCTTGTGCATCCCATGTATATGATGACCTTATTAAAATTTTTTAGTCTTGTTTTATATTTACAAGCAGAAGTTAAAATTTCTATCTCAATGCCTGTGTGAACTGTTAGTTCACTGATTGATCATGAGCAGAGTACCACAACTTATAACACTGATGCACTTTCAACCAAAACAATCAACTAGCTATGAGCAAAATTGTTCGAGAATATTCCGGATTCCAGTTGAATGTGAAGAACAGGCTGACCTCTAGTTGAATCATGAATACCAGTTCCAGCTTGTGGGGGAGGGGGTGGAGGAAGGCGCCTTGTATTTTGCTTTTGTCGAGATTGGTTTGCTGAAAATGGAACCAATAATATATTCAGATGTTAAATTTTTTCAAATTTACATTGCAAGAAATTAAATAATTTTGGATTAGTATATAAAAACAGCAAATTAAAATAAGAAATCAACAGAAAAGAATTTCAAAATATAAAATATACATTTACCATTATGATATATTGCATAAAATACACATGTACTACTTTTGGAGCAGGAGATTTAAAGACCTACAACTAAGATAAATTAAACTATGAAGACAATTATCACAATATATAGCAAATAGTAATACAATTAACATCTAGTTAATTTTATTAAAAATCCTATTCATTGTTCAATATTGTCTCCAGAAAAATAAATGAAATAAGCTTTAATTTTTTTTTAAAAAAAATAAAGTTTACACAATATATATCAGATTTAATTTAGAAATTCATTTTCTAGATGTATCCAGATAAATATATTAAGAAGTGGAAGATAAATCCCACTGCCCCCCCCCAAATAACTTTAACATAATGGAAGAATTTGGTATTTATATCAATCAGAGCAAGTTAAATCTTACTTAAATATTAACAAACCAAATATAGCAAAACTTGTTTTCTCGTTGTTAACCCTATGGCTCATTACCCTGTATGTTGAAAAATAAAAACAAATATTTATATTTTTGGAATTCTGTTTACATTAAGACTTTCAAAAACAAATGAAAAATAATTCTTAACTATTATGTTTTAAGAATTTCATTATTTATTCCAAAGGAATGTGATAAATACATAATATTCATTAAAATTTTCAGAAGCCCATTTTTTTTTGTTTCTAAAAATATTTTTTAATATATTTCATAGATGATGTAAATATAATGACTATAATTCAAATTACAGGTATAAGATACAGTAAAATTTTAAAATTTGTTTTAAAAAAACTCAAATAATTTTTATGTTTAGAGATGAAGAACGATAGGAAGGAGAGGAGCAGTTTGGTTGGTTGGGTTTTATGGCGCTAGGTCCAAAAAGGACAAGCTGCGCCGAAGGAGAGGAACAGCTTACATTTATATGGATTTCTTTTAACATATATGTATATACATAATTTATATTATAACATGTTATAGTATTGATAATGCAATCAGGATATAAGCAAATTAAAAAAATGCATAAAACTCTACAAAATTAAATTGTACAATAAATTACACTTACCTTTACTAGGATAAGTTTTAGGAGTATTAGAAAATCTATCAGGCTTTGGCAAACTTTGTGCTAAGTGAAACTTAAACCGGTCTTCAAAATCTATAAAACAAAACATGTAATATTTATAATTTGGATATAGTTGATAATATGCAGCTGATTTTAAAGTTTAGTGAAATAAAATCAGGAAAACCTAATGACAATATTTGTAGAAGCAAAATCTAACAAATTATTACTTTTTTTTTTTTTTTTTTTTTTTTTTTTTTTTTTGCACAACAATTTACAAATACAGAGATTCCTAAATGATAATGACTTCATTTAGAGTTTGACGAAAAAAAAAGTTTGCATTAAGCATTGAGTATAAGAATGCTTTAGTAGTTTTGTTAATTTTCTTAACTATATTTTACATTTGATAAAATTTTAAATAACAAGTTTTTACATACACTAAACTCTTGAGAGCAATTTTTATATATAGAGAAATTTCAGTGACCAGGTCCACCCCCACGATACAAATTTTGTTTCCTGCAGATGAAATTTTCCAGGACAATAATGAGAAGACTTGTCCTATCATGATTTGATGAATATGAGAATGAAATCAAGCATTTAGCTTGACCCAGTCAGAACACAATATAATTGAACAATTACAGCTTACTTTAGAGCATTCTCAATTTGGAATTTATATTCTCCATTGGCATCCCTTCTTGAACTTACAATACCTCCCATGAAGAATGGTACAATATTCTTCTGAACTCTATTCAGCACTTGTATGAATTGATTCTTTGGTGAATCTAAATTGTATTATATGCCAAAGGTGGAACTATACCTAATAAAGGATACATTATAAAGCTAATGTGTTTCCATTATTTTGATAACTATCTGTATATAATTGTTTTCAGAGTTTTCAATTTTTTTTACCTGGTTCCTTTTTGTTAAATGTGTACTTAATTACAGTTGTTTATTTTCGAACTACTCAATTATGTATTGATATTTCCGATTCATGTTTACTTAATTTCATTGAATGGACTTACATTTCTTATTTACATGCATGTATGTGTCTGTCCATCCATCCATCCACCCAGTTTAAAGATTTTAAAAAAAGAAATAATTCATACCTTAATTTCTATAAATTCCTTTTTATTGATATAAAAATTATCTTATAACTGTAAATATTCAATATTTTATTCCTTGCTCAAAAATGCTTTTATTACAACAGTGTTGTTTACATTTTGAGGGGACACTAAAAATATTAATATTTCATTCTTTTGGTCCATTTTGTTAAAAATTTCAAAGAATAAAAAATTTATAATATTAACAAATTTTAACATGAAATAAAGAATTAATAAAATTTTCAGGAGTTTTCAAGCTCTGGTAAAAAAAAAAAAAAAAAAAAAAAAAAAAAAAAAAAAAAAAAATCCAATTTGATAATTTTTAAGATTCTGGAGCTGTATGAAATTTTTCCGATATCTAAAATTGAGATCAATATCAATGACTAATAAAACTAAAGCAGTTAATATCTGGAAAGTATTAACTCTGCCTTAGGTTTATTAGCTATAATTTAATTTATTAAGACTTGCAATAAATAGTTTCTGGAAATAATGTTTTTCACTTTCCATAGATTTCATCATTCCAGTTGCTAGATTTCTATTGAATTAATATTTAATTTTGTTTTAGATTGGTCAGATATCTGACCAATCTAAAGCAAAATTAAATACTGATTCACTACACTGATAAATGTCCAATTTTATAATTTACTATTCTTCCAAAACGCTCATTTTTTACAAATCACTAATTCAAGAACACTCATGATTTTACAAACTAATGGCTGGTCTTTAATGTGGTCTAATAAACATGATGTGATTTTAATTCCCATTTATGAATTAAAATTTAAAAAAAATCTTTGAACACATTTACTTTAAACTTTTGTTGTTTATTTTCTATCATTCGATTTATTTTCAATTTTTCTAAATTTTTTTATTTTATAGTTTAGAAACTTGTAATGTTATAATTAAAGAAACATAACTCCTTTTGAACTGTGGATAATTCACAGTACTACTGATTTTGAAATCCCCGATTTTTTACGAAATTCTTAGGGATTTCTCCTGCCACATTTGGGGAAATATGACTCCCAGCTTTCAACCCATACATCAAAATTTAATCAATAACTTCAACTGTAAATATTATTACATATTTTCGCCCGAAGTAACTATTGGCAAAATAGCCTAATGAAATTAACATTCTAGGCACAATGAATGCACTTGTAACACTAGGCTTAATTAAGACCATCTACTTAAGTGAAGACCTGCCAATGAGCTTCGGCAAAAAGAGAGAGACACACACTACTGCCCAAAACTTAAATTTAAGATTTTTTTCTAAATGTGGGTTTTGATGTAATTTGTACATACGAAATATTATATCAAATAAGAAAATAATGCAATAAAGTGATTGTCCACAAAATAAGCAGCTAAGCTAAATGGTCAGCAAAGTTGAAGTACTGTATTTTCCTGTATATAATCCGTGGATTATGTGTTAAAAAAGTTCTGAATTTCGTTGTGCATATTATACGCCACCGCAGATAATCTGATAAAAAACATTCTCCATCAGAAAAGCTTACAAGAAAGTTTTGAAAAAATACTCTTTTTGATTTTATTCTTCATCACTAAAACTAAGAAGTATTTATAAATATGAATTATTATTTTTTCATTTTTGCATGTTTTTCATATTACATAATGAATGAATATTTTCTAATAGTGCTTTATTTATAACAAGAGCCATTTGTGGGGTGAAGGAATTTAGTTCTAAGATATAAGACATATTTTTTTTCTAGTTTGGAAACACTAAATTTTATGAACTATTCTAAAGGTCCCTAAGACTTTGTAAGAATATGCATCTTCTACAATATGATAGTCAGCATGTTAATTCACAAAATTAATACTATTTGTATACATTTACTTCTTAAAATCAAACACAATTAAAAATGTTTTTTTTTTTTTTTTTTTTTTTTTTTTTTTTTGGAAGATATGAATTGAAGCAGCTGAACTTTTCTATAAATAAAAGAATGTAAGGTTTTTTAAGGGACAAATACTTTTTTGAAAATTACGCAAAAAAGCAGTTTAAAAAGTACACATAAGGTTACAAAAAATGCACATAAAAGTTATTTTAAAGTATAGTACAATTTGTTCAAGATGTGTGGTCTTATGATGAGTTGTTGATGATGGTTGAGTCATTTAATTGTTTAAACACAAAAGAATTTGTCCAGTTGAATGCAGCTTGAAAAATTGTAAAAAATTTTATGCATTCATATACATTGGTGTCCAACAAAAAATACAATGCCTGGAAAATCTGTTAATTCTACAATTGGAAATGCTGTAATTTTGCTTTGAGCAGATTTAGCTTTTAGAAATACCTAATCTTAAAAATGGGTCATATTTAAGTCTGTGAAAGACATGCATCGCTAATTGGTTAGGCATAAAATTTTTCATAACTAATCATCAAAAAATCTTAAAAAAATTAATTTGAAACAGAATGAAGCAATTCTTCAATACAATAATCATTGCTAAGAATTGATCCTATGTAGGTGTAAATTACAATTGATTTTGATTATGTCATGATCGAATTCCCATTATTTAAAATTATTGTGGTAACAAGGAGATAATCCATAATATCACAATCTTTTATCTTTTTGAGTCTTTCTATAATCCCCTATCATATGAATAAATAATTTATTCTTTATACCAGTAGCCTTTCTTTTATACTTTTAGGAAAAGAAAAACTACTAATTACAGTGATTTAAAATAAAGTATTGTAATGCAGTCTTATAATTATGCATATATTTTAATAAGTTTTTTATCTTTGGATGATAACTTATAATATTTAAATATCATTTGGTGACAAAAATAGGAAATATTTTTCACTACAAAAACAATGAGAAAAAAAAATATCATTGGATTATGTAATACTAACTATAAATTTAATAGAAATCATAAAATATTATTTTGTTTTCTGTCATCAACTTCTCAAAGCATTCTAATTTTTTGTTTAAGGCATAATTTTAAATTGCCAATTTTAAGAAACAAAACTTTTTGATTACTTTTTCAAATCAAAATTCCTTAAAATTCTTAAATTGCATAAATTAATTGTTATCAGTGCTATAAGTCCCTTTCACTAATTTTTATTTATATTTTATTTTCTCAATGAAAAGTTGGAAAATAAAATATAACTTTTTTCTTTAAAATCATTAAAATTCATATGCATGAAATAAATAATCTGAATACAAAAAGACATTCCATTGTCTCAAGATCATGATAAAATAAATTTAAACTTAAAAAAAAAAAAAATTAAATATGATTCAATTTATTTCTTACCAGAAGTCTGTTTCATAGAAGAAACTCTGGCAGGTGGAGGAGGTGCAATATTTGCAGAAGGAGTTGCTTTTAATTGAGAAGGAGGAGCAGGATGTGTAGAAAATTGATGCTGTGGTGGAGGTGGAGGAGGAGCAAGGGCCCTTGGGGCTGGTGGTCTTGTAGGAGCAGCTCTATTACCACTTGCCACTATTCTGTTAGGTGGCGGAGGAGGTGCAATGTTCATTTTATTCCAATGACTACTTGGTGAGGAACTAGCGATCATCTGATTAAGGTCATGAGGAGCACTATTATTTCGAGGTGGTGGTGGAGGAGGAGGCGGACCAATATTTTTCCCAGTTGCTTTTGAAACTGTATTATTACAAACAGTTAATTTATTGGCAGCTTGTCGTAAGTTTTGCCCTTCTCCAACTCCAAAACTTTGTCTTCGAAGTATATTTGGTGGTTTAGAAGGTGGTGGTGGAGGTGCTGACTGAGGAGGGCCATTACATTTTGGTGGTGGCGGAGGTTTTACATTCGGAGGTGGTCTGGTAAGACGAGGCCTCTGACCAAGATTAGTTTGTGAAGCTGAACGTTTGACAGTAGTAAGCTTGCTTGGTGCTTGCTCATTATTTTCAACTTTTGTAGTACTGGATCTAAAGACTGGTTTTTGACTTGCAGGAGGAGGTGCTGGAGCAGGGCCTTTAATATTTATATCATCGGGGAAATTAGGATTACCCCCAGATGAGTGTTCATGAATGTCTGTTTGAGAAGAAACAACACCTGGTGACATTCGAGGCTTTGACACTGGACTAGGAGGTTGTGAACGGCTACCACCAAGTTGACCTACTCTAAGATGATCTAGAGAAGATGCTTGTTTTGTAGATTTCAAACTTTGAATAACCATTGAGTTTAAACCTGAATTATCACCTATTAAGGAACAAACAGAAAATAAGTACAATCTTTTACAAGGAAACACTCATGTATTATGCAAGTTTCAATTGGTTAGTGTAGAAATAGGATACTCCAATAGAGATGAGTTTTTTTTTACAGTAAATAACATTTTATTAAATTATTAACACGTCATTAAATTATTATACTGTAAAAATTACAATTTAGGAAGAATACAGTGGCATTTTTTATATTTAAATTCAAAAATTTGTCTTAAATGAACAGTTTAAATCAAGATTTAAGTATTTTCTTCACAATTGGAATACTTACACAATTTGAAATGGTTATTATACATACAATATAAATTATTTAGAAAAAAGGTTTTTAGTGATAATTTGTGACAAAAGAAAGCAGGTAAAACTTCATTATATTATTTTATAGTTATTAAGATTTAAATCATGATAATTAAGCAGTGAAAAATCTATATAAATTTAACAGATACTCAAATTAATATTTAATTATAAAATATATTTTTAATTATAATAAGAATTTCCAAAATTAAAATTTGTAAGAAAGATTTATGTTGCAATCTTGCACAATACATCAGCTGGTCTGATGAACATGAATTGCATTTTTACAGAGAAATTTTTAGCTGTAGAAAAATATATATTTACAAGAAAATATATTTATCACTTTATGTTTAGCAATTGGTTATATGTATACTTTTAACAAGTTACTAAGCCATTAAAATTAAAAATTTAACTCAACTTTCTTAATTTAAAAAATGTTAAGTTTGACCAATGACAACATTTGATTATTCCATATGCCCTTACATTTTATATAAATTTTTATATCACCATTTCAAGAAATTACTCCTACAGCTGCATGAAAGCATTTCCTACTCCCGTGACAGAAAGGTGGTCATTTTCACCCCACTTAAGTGTTAAAAATGTCCCCATAACAAATCCTTCTTTTAAAGGTGATATCCCATGCTGAGTTAGCAATTCTTTTGACTAAAGTGTAAATGTGTTTACCATAAATACTGCATTTATCAAGACTTTTTCTGTGTTCGTTGCTTAACATATCATATAAAAGAAATGTTACAAAACTTTTAAGGTAGATGTTTGTATACATGGAACAAATTTAGTCTGTTATATAAACAATAATATAGCATTTATTACCACTGAAAAATTTCTGAAATTGTTTAAAATAATTACATGATAAATTTCATTGATTTGTTTCTTAATCATCAAAACACATTTCAAATTATAGATTTTTTTAAAAAAAATAATGCAACATAATTGGCAATAAGAAAAATAATAAGCAATAAACTTATTGAAAATGTTCAAAATCATTCCTTAAAATTGCATATCCGATATTAAAAAATATAAATACATGTAAATTTCCGAACCTAAATTTGAAAAAGATTAAAAGTAGTCTGAATGTTAATATTAATGACTTTGATTTTCTTTTATAAATATTTTTTGTTATACACCAAAAAATCCAATAAACTTGAACTCTTTTTGGATTAATTTTGAACTGAGTTAAAAAATAATTAAAATTAATAGAATCCCCTCTATCTTGAGTTTTCACTTTTGAAGCACTAAGCATTTTTTTACCCTGAACTAGAGTGGATCTGGATCTTTACCAATAGCAATAACATAGGTACCAGAATTTTTTTCTTTGTAACTCTGTAGGCAGAGATACCGAGTTTGACAGTGAAATTGTTATGATTACAACAGCATTACCTTAGCTGTCAAGCCATTTGGAAAAATTCAGCTGTTATCCTTAGTGTTTCCCAAGCTGCTATGTTACCTATCATTTCAGATAAAAATCCCATAACACAAAACATATTGGATTGTCATCATTATCAAAAAATCTTGGCACTACTCTAGAAAACTATGATTTTGTAGTGAATTTTGGTCGACAGTAATGATCCAGGTAATGAGAAAGCAGATTTCTTGGCTAAAAAAACTGTTTTAATCAAGCAAAATATTTCTTGTCCTTATGCTCTTTCATACTATTAAAAATCTCATTAAAAATTTATCAAAATATAAGGTTAAGCAGAACTCTATCATTGTATTTCTCCTAAGTCCTGGAAGAATAATATCCTGAATTTGTATAATGGCCCAAAACGTAGAGAGGTTTCTAAATTCCGCCCTGCCACTGGACATGACTGCCTTCAAAATCTCCATGTATTCAAAATTGCTGCTTCTCCAATATGTACTCTGTAAAGATGATGGGCTCCACCCATTTTCTCCACTGTCCTGCTCTATGCAAGACTTCTCTCCTTGAGTGCTATTGGGAGGCAAGAGACATGTTAGATTAATGGATTCTGTTGCGCCTATTTTTGTTTGTTGTATTTTGTGTTCTTTGATATTTATTCTCATTTTTTTGCTGTAACTATTTATAGTCTGCCATTATAAATAATAATAATTAAAAAATATTGTGTTATAAGTAATTTCTATATTTATCAGATTAAAATATACAGTCATCTATTTTAGAAAAAATTTAAAATTAGATTTTTACCCTGCATTTCTGCAACAAGGTACGAAACGTTTTATACAATGAACATTGTGAGATTGTTTTTAAAATGTCTTGTCATACGATAAACTGTAAAATTCTGTTCATTAAAAAATGTACTCATATTAGTCTCAGAAAATACTTATATAAAATTCTTATTTGGAAAGAAGAAAGAGTAATACTAAATGCAAAATCTTATTTTTAATGTTTTAAACTTTGTATAAAAATTTTTTTATTTAAATTTTGTGCAGAAATTAAAACTGCATAGTAAAAAAATTACAACTATAAAGTAACCCTCTTAAATATACACTGCACCTCACTTCATGGTTTGAAATACTTTCATTTTAAGTTTTATCTCTATTCTTTTCTACTCGCATGCTCTTGTTGCGAGATTAAATAGTACAGGTTTGTCCTGTCATATTTATAAATAATAGGCTTTATTTAAATGTCACAAAGGAGGAACCCAGAAAGTTGTCTACCATCTATTCCAACATATGTGTATACAAGAAAAAAAAATAAATAAAAAAGTGACATTTAGTTCATTGTTCAGTAGCGTGAGAGATCAAATACGGTATATTCCACCTCGAAGAGCAAGTTTCTATAACTAGATCACAATTAGTTCTCCGTGAAAACTTCCTTTGATCACTTCATCTTACATCGAATAATGAAAAAGCCTCTATTTTCCAAGACATTTGTTTCTCACAAAAAATGTTTTGAGAGAAAAATGCAGAAATAAAACTACTAAAGAGTTAAACATGAAATTCAATATTTATTAAAATAATGAGTGTATAAGTTGGAACAAAGTTAATGAAATAAATAAAACATCTTTACCAATAAAATTATCTATTGTTTATGTTATATACTAATACAAATGTAAACTAAACAAAGGCTAATGGATTATGTACTTAACTTTCGAATTGGGAATTTTTAACAAATATTTTTAAAGCGTAAATAACTAAGAATTATTTAATATTTCATTAAGAGATTGATATGTAAATTGATTAAATATTAATCTCAAAACCAGCAATTTTGATCAAGATGGACCAAAGATAATTATGTTGTTAGGTATTACAATTTTTAAAAATTAAGGGGTACTAATGTTCCTTTTCTAGGGTATTATGAATTTCGAAAAAAGTTAACCAATACACGTGCCAGCCTACCAATTCATTCAGTTAAAAATTCTGAATTCTTCAACTCTTATATGTCACTGAGAACCTCAAACTCTTATTAATATAAAATTGCATAATTCAAAGGCACAATCAATGGATTATAGTTAAATTCCTTTTTATAATTAAAAATAAAAATATTCTGTGCATGCATAAGAATATAGGTTATTATGTAATATCGTTACAATAAGACAACCTTTTTTTTTTTAAACCATAAAGTGTTTGAGAACATGTGTATGTCACTTTATTTTACTTATAATTAGCCTGTGAGTATTAAATAATTTTTACCAATAATGCTAATATACAATTTTGTCCACCAATCAAAAACAAGTAAATTTGTCAGCGGGATTAGCTCTTCAGTGAGCAATCGGAATGAAAATTTAGTTGAATATCTTTAGTGGGATTAGTTATTTTATATATTCTTGGAAATTTTGTCTCAATATCGCTATTAAGAAATAAATACTTAAGATTTAAGTAAAGATAAATTTATTTCATGTAGCATGTAAAGTATATTAATTATTAATATTTGATTAGATTATTTATGTAAGCAATAAATAAAATGATAGCACGTGACTATCTATTAAAAAATATATGTGCATATATTTTTTGTGCATCATATATATATAAATATTTCATAACAAAAAAGTTGGAATATTGATTTATGGAAATTTTGCTTTTATTTCTCAGTATTTTAATTATTATAATGTGACAAAAAGATTTAAAAATCATTTTGTCACATTAATGCATTTTTGTGAAAAACTTCATATGTACACAAAAACAAAATTAAATATTGGGTACCTCACATACAACATATCTAATATTTTAAAAATTCTTCTGTAGAAACCAATCTTTTTATGAAAATTTCCAATAGATTTCATGCAATTTCCAGCAATGCACATGTTGACATAAGTCGTTTAACCATAGCTGAATTATTTTGAAAACATTGCCTCATTTTTGCACAATGACTTGATTGATTTGAATTTAAAAGACTTTGAAGAACATATTGTGCGTAAAACATTGATAGTTCTAAGCATGCAAAAAATATGACATTGAGTGTGTGCATCTCTGTAGCTTGAACTCTTTGAAAATCAAAATTAAAAATATTGTTGAAGTTCATTTTGTTAATAAACTGATTTCATATGTAAAGACCAAGGCATCAGTTTGAGAAGCTATCTTCCATTGACTGGGGCCATTAGCATCTTGAAAATAGAACAGAAAAAAAAAAAAAAAAAAACATAAAAAAGACATCCACTTTATGGTTAATTTAAATCGGAATGGACAGTTTAAATGATTTTTTTTAAAGAAAAAAATTATGTTTATCAACTAAAGTATTTGTTTATAGAAACTTAAATCATGTTAATTTAAAAATATGAGCTTGTCCTTTGTTTTAGCATTACACTAACCAAAATCAAATAATATGGAGAAATATGCATTATTATTGTAATCAAGAAAACTAGTTTCCTTGAATCAATCACAGCAATCTATCTGCAAAATTTTTATCTTCTAATTTTTTTCTTCTAACTTCATTAGTATGATCCTTATGATGTAAAGCCATTGAAAATATTTTTTCTGGTGATCAAAAAAGCATCTGGTTATAGTAAAAAAAATTGTTAAAGTGAGGATGAATATGCTTTCCTTTTAAAAAACACCAATAAATCTTTTTTGCCTAAATTCTCCATTCTGATGATTATTCAGATTCTACGACTTTCAGTCACAAAAGAGCAGCAATTAAAAATCTTCAACTGAATGCAGTAATTTGAGAAAGAAATAGTTGAGAGCTTGAAAAGTAGAAAAAATCCATAGTACAACTGCTGTACTACAACTGTGTCCTGAAAGTGAGTGAACTTTCATAATATGGAAGTTGTATCACCAGGACAAAAAAAGTTAATCTGCAAAAAATTATTCTGGAGAAATTAGGAATCCAAGTTTTGGAAAGAGTACATCATAAATAATAGAAGTTTCATACTGTAAAAATGCCTTCCACAATACAAATGGAAAAAAAGGGCTATTATTTAATAACAAAAAAAAAAAAAATGATTAAACAGTAACTTTACACTGAAGATATGTGAACAAATTAGACATATCAGAATGAAGGAAAAATGTTCAAATAAAATCCAATGTCTAGAGTTATAACCAAAAGATAAGTCTTGGATTATTATTAACTTATACATTTGTAAAAAAATACAGCCAACTGCAATATTAAGTGTCATAAATGGTAAATTTTTCCTGTATTGTTACATAGAACAAAATATCGTTTGCTTCTCATGCTAAGGTTCAACACATTGACATCGTTTTGAATGACAGTTTGGTTTTGTGCAAGACAAAACCTCCAAATGTACACTAAGGAATTTTATAAGATCATCCATTAAAAAGCTTACTCAAAAATATTTTTGTTACTTAAAAAAAATGTTTGAAACAATTTTTATTCATATTATTTTACACATCATTCAACTAAGTAATGTTTCAAACATTTTAAACCTGCCAATTCCTTTACAAATTACTTATCATTTTTTTTTAAATATTAAAGAAATTTTTTTTTTATAGTCAACAATGAGGTTTTTTAAAGGAAACAAATAATTTTTTTCCCAAAAACTATCATTGGAGAAAAGGGAGAATAAATGCAGAATTTTCACATTTCTAGCATATCATATAATGAAGGGAATAATGTGTTTCAACACATAATTTATACCTTGAAATCAACCTATAATGTTATTATATAGAATGCTGGTACACGCAAATGTATACAAAGATATTCAAGATTAAATTCTTTACAGTTCCTCTAAATATATGTATATTAAACTATCAATTGGTTAAAGGACCACATTTTGTTTACAGTTAGAACTGTGATTAATAAACATTAAAAACAACAAATAGAGTAACATCAATGATAAAATCTTATACTTCCATCTTTTCAAATCCATCAAAAATTTTATTCATTCAACACACATCAGATAAAAATACTTAAGAATGGCATGAAATTACATATATATACATTCTAAAAATCAAAATGCTGTTTCAGCATATTAATCATTATACTTGCCTATATATATATTTATAAGCTGATACACATAAGAGTAGCAATTTTTAAAAAAAATGAAATGCATCAAAACATTGTAATAACTAATTTGTTCATATAATTATACAATTACAGATAGACCTTGATTATTCTTTCGATGGATAAAACACTTTCGTTAAATTTCCCAAGCCCTCCAATTTTAATATTTCGATTATACTTCAAATCCTTCACACATATAATTATTCCAATCAATAACAGTCTCATCAGATAAATCCAATTGATGTTTGCATCATTTAATAAACAACTATTCATATTATCAAAAGTAAATAAATCTTAAATATTTTAAAAATTCAATATAACTGTTTTCAAACCAGGTACCAATTCGAACACCAAACTTTTGTTGACAAGTTTTGGATACTGAATCTCCAATAAAACCATGAATTATAAAACTTCATATGTAATCGTTTCTGCAAATGAGCTCTGCGGGAAAAATTCTATCACTTGTTCTTCATTTAAAGGTAGTTGGAAAATATTGATGTACATTGGAAAACAAATACTTTCAAAAAGTTTCAAGCATTTAACTTGAACGTAATAATCTATACAAATATAGGGGGGGGGGGGAGGAAAATTGTTAGTCTTGCACTTGCTATTATCACACCATTTAAATAATTTCCACATAATACTCTTTATCTTAGTAGTCTGTATAACCTATATTAGCAGCTAGGCTTTTTTTTTTAAAGGTAATTGTTATGTTTTTTCGATTACCAGTTTTGATGAGTTGTAAATAACAAGAAATCTTAACTGATTAATTTTATTTCATAGTTGCAAGAGAAGTTATTTGAAAAACTATAGCAACTACTATGAAATTTATGCATTTATTAATATTGAGGCAAACAGAAAATACAATTATGTAAAAATAATATCTATATTCTTAAGCTTTAATATGATATAATGAAATGCAGATACATAAAATAACTCTATAAAGTAATTTATAAAATTTCTTTCTGAAAATCTTATGTAAAAATATTTAAATAAAATATTTTTATATTTATCAGCTGTAAATAAAGTTTTATTATATTTACCTAGGAAAAATATGTAAAGGAATAATGTACACTTAAAAAAAATTGCAGGATTTTTTAAAAAAAGAATTTAAAACTTACCAGATTTAGGGACTGTCGGTCTTAATTTTGGAATGCCTTGGGCAAATAAACCCCCAGGAGGAATAATTGGAAAAGGAGAGTTTGATTTAGAATCAGCATTTTGTTTGATTGTTCCATTTGCAGATGGTTTTTTTCCTACAATATATAGCAGTTATTAGAATAAGAATAAATGAAAATGAAATTTTATAAGAATTGATGTTATTAAACATAAGTTTGAAATTAAAATAAGGTATAGGCATACCTTATTTTAACCTCAAACTTATAGGCATAAGAAGGGAATTGTGCATAACATGTCAATAATTGTTACATCTGCTCCTAAATACTGGAGTAATACATAATTTTACTAAGCCATGAAAACTAAAAAAAAAAAAAAATGCTGAAGTCATTATGATAATAATTTGTTAAAATAGAATTTTATCATACAAAAAGTTTATTGTAATTTATTGTGTTTAATTTTTAATTAGCAAGATTCTCTCCTTTAAAATCTTGTTTGTCACATAAGAGGCTACATTATATTATATATGACTAATTTTTTTTTTACAATCAAATTAAGTTGGAAAATTTTAATAGAGAACAATTACTTATATTTAGACATAACATTGTAAATTTATTAAGTAGCATAACAAAAAATTAGAATATATTCAGAAAACTGCTTAATACCTTTCCTCATTAATAATGAACTACTTTAAAATTTACTTAGAAAATACAGTTTTACGAAAATGATTAAATTTACCACATTTGTGTTTGTTACATCAAAAATCATTGAGAATTTCATTTTTTTTATCTGATAGAAATATCTAAAAATTTTGATTCTATTAATCATTATAGAATTAAAATCCTCTTTTTATTTTATAACCTAAAATTGTAATTATATTAATAAAATTCTATCAAGATATAATTTTAATCTATTGACAAAAAGTTCAAGAGGGACAACATTAAATAATTTTTTTATTTGAAATTATAGATACAAGAAAAAATGCTGAAATGGGAGAAATTGAAGTTTAGGATATATGTGAAAAAAACAATGCATGAGCTGTAGGAAAAAAAGAAAACTCATATTTGGGTTCTGAGATCAACAATCAAAATTATATTAATTCCTGAAATTAAAAAAAGGATTACTAAAAATCACTACTTCATTGGTTCCAGATCTTTTCTGAAATTCCATCAAATATTAATAAGAACAAAAATTTTATTGCACAAGATGTTAAGATCAGTTTTAATCTATGCTGCCGAGGCCATGCACTTCAACAACAATGGAGAAAAAAGGACTGGCACTCTTCGAAAGGAAGGTTCAAGAGCCATTTTTAGTAATTTAAAATAAAATTAAAAAAAAAAAAAAAAAAAAAAAAAAAAAAAAAAAAAAAAAAAAAAAAGATATGACTTTGCAATCTGCAAAAATGAGAGCATTATTAAAGACATAAAATTTCATAGAATGAGATGGGCTGGTTACTTCTGAGAATACGTAATGAGAAAACAACTTTTAAGGTCTTTAAATGAGACTTCTTTATGGGAAATCAAGAAAAAGACCCAAGAGGGAGATGTCTAGATAAGGGTTTTTTTAAATTAAAAATAATAAGCAGGAGGATATCATTAAGAATAGGGGGGATTGGGAAAAGACTTCTGAAGAATGCCATGACCCATATCTGGCAGTCCAGTCGTTTATGTTTTAAGAAAAAACACATTAGAGTTAAAACTCCCTTTAATAAAACTGGAAAATTAATGATTTAAGAGATATTAATCTCATCTGTATACATCAAACTAGAAAGGTTAACTAGATATGCCACTTTAAAACTCTCTATCTTTTCAAATTACTAGTTTCTAATTACAATGTGGTTTACATCACCATAATAACTTTTTGAATCAGAGGGTTATTCATATGGGATATAAAATTTAAAGTAAATTTTGATTTTCTACAAACATTGAGATCATCTTGGTAGACGTAAAATAGTTGAAATAAGACTAATAATTCAGTTGCAGTTAAGAGACTGATTTAAAATTTTCATTATATATTTTTAGAGAAACATTAAAGATGACAAGGATTGAAAAATTAAAAATTTAATTTATTTTTATAATCAAGTCCAACCTTAGGAACATACATTCAAGGAGGAAAGTCTTAAGCAAAGAAAAAAAATTTCTTACAGAAGAAATAAGGAAATTAATTTGAGCTAGATATACAGTAGGTTTAAGAAATACATCTGCTTGTTTTTAAATGTTTAATATTAAGCAATAACATTATATAATGAAAAGATATAAATATTTAAAAAACTTGTTTCATATGTAATATAAAATGCTTTAATCAAGAATATACTAACTATACATGTTTTGTTTTTTCAAAGAATAGTGACACGATTAGTGTTAATTTTTTTTGTTATTTTATTTAGACTATTTTTTTTATTTGTTCTAGCATTAATTTTCTTTTTTATATAACACAACTTGATAGACATAAGAATGATTAACTCTATACACAGTTTTCATTCTCCTTCAGTGCTTTTATATTCATAAATATTTATAAATAAAAGCACTAAATGAGAATGGAGATTCATTCCTTCATTACTTTATAATCTAGGCTAAGCAAAGTTACACACTTCATGACAAAGAATTTCTAACTATTGATTCTTTAAAAATTTAAAAATATTAATAATAAAAAATTAAGCACAATTAAACGTTTAAGCAAGTAAATCTGATGTCATTTGATTTTATTTCTTAAATTCTTTTGAAAACATATCATAGAAAAATTTGCAAACTTTTCTTAAAAATAAAATAGTAATCTAATGACCATATTACTATTTTATTTTTAAGAAAAATAAAACTTATTCTTATTATTTATCATTTCTTATAGGAACATAATTTATAATAAATCAAAGATAATAAATCATTAGATAATGATTATATGAAACTAAGTATTGTATATATTTCTTCACAAGAACACATATTTTTTATATAAATATTCACAATACTTTCAACCCTAAGAAAACTTAAATCACAGAATATCATGCAAATTAAAAATCAAGGTCTTTCATATAAAACCCATATAAATACTAAAAAAAAAAAAAAAAAAAAAAAAAAAAAAAAGTTTAAGTAATTTAATAAAATTTTCTTTATACATAAGAAACAATTACTTGATAAGTTGTTTATCTTTTAAGTTGTTTATCACACAATATTCAACATGTTTGTTCTAGTTTAACAAATTTATTACCTAGCAGAAAGAAAATGTAAATTTATAGTCTCTGAATTTTTTCTATGATTGTCTTTGTGGAACAATATATTAATGACTTATCAAACAATTTTACTTTTAATAAAATATCATAGTTAAAACAAGTTACTGCTTATTAATATACACATTTTCATTGTTACTTGAAAGATCAATAATTTTTTTTAGTTATTTTATTTGATATACACAGAATAGATTGATAAGAATTTAAGAATAGGGGGAAAAAATGATACAAAATGTAGAGATTTTAACTTATGTAAATTGAAATAAAAAATTTTGATATTTTAAGAAAAGGAAGTAATATGGCATAAATGTTAGAGCTATTAGATATGGAACAAAAAGTCAATTTTTCTGCTTTTACACACTAAAAATATCATTCATTTTTTTGAAAGTTGACACAAGACAAATATTAGCTTTAATTCAAGGTCATTTTGCAATTCAGTATCTTACCCATGCAATGCTCTATAATAAGATAATTGAAAAATATAGATAACATTTACAAATATTTTTTGTGTAAGATAATTAATCAAATATCAATATCAATATTGATTAATTATTATCTTACACAAAAAATATTTGTAGATGTTATCTATATTTTTCATTAACTATGAATATTTTACTAACATTTTTATGAAAAAGTCAAGAGATCAGAAAATTTCTTTTTTTTAGTTCTCTTGAAATATTAATTTATAGATAAACATATCTTTCAAGTTTTCAGAAATAAATTCATGATTTTTAATAGTTTTTTGATAAAGTTAAATCAATAATTTATTTTGGAATATTTATAAACACAGCAATGTATTTAGAGAAATCAAAACATTAATAAATCTACTCAAACTGATTTTTTGGTAGTTTAAAAAATATGTTACTTTTCTGTTTTAGGGAACTGCTGTTGAAATCATTTTTTTAAAATAAATAAATATATATATATATATAAAAGAAAAAAAAAGAAATTAAATACTAATTTTTTTTCTTAGAATTCTTTTGTTCGAAATTATCAATATTGAAATCTATATAGCGAATAAAAGAGAAATTTCCAAAGCAAATAAGAAATTAGAAGTAGCAAAAATTAATCTAGAAATAACAAAATTTTGAATCAACACTCAGTCATAAGAGGAAGGGAGAGGAATCTATGCAGCAATAAAAAGGAGTTATGTTTTGTTAAATGCTGACAATTTTGCATTTCAATTGTAATTAGATATATATATATATCAATGGGGGGGGGGGGGATAATTTTGTTAGCCACTGAAAAAGTACCAATATCAATTTTTTCTTTCAAAACTTATGAAATACATATCTTAAAATCTGAAATTTCTTTTGCAGTTTCGTTATTGTAGCCAAAAATGAAATAATAAAAATTTACTCTAGATTACAAATTTTGTTTCTTTAAATATACTAAAGTGTGTTAAATTTTATGCATTTTTTAAAATTAATGAAGATGATTTGTAATAATTTTAGCATTTGTTTAGTTTGTCATGCCCTTGTACAGATAAGGTAGTATCCTGAATATCGGCAATTTAGGATAACAAAAACAGTATTTTAAGAATTACTATTGAGAAAATACATCAACTCATTTTATTGAAATTACTTGACTTATTGTAATTTAGGTATATTAGGAGTTATTGATTTATACAAAAAAATCTAAATATGCTGCAAAATGAATTCGTCTATAAAATACAAAGTTTGAACTGCAATAAGAAAAATCAAGCAGCTTGGGCCAGGTTGCTTGAAAAATTTTCTTATTATACAATACAAATTTTAAATAAATTATAACATATCAAAGTTTATAGCCTTAGTTAAAATGAACATTAAATATATTTTGATAGATATCACTGTTTTTTGTATGTGAAAAACTAAACTTATGATCTAGGAATAAAATATAGAACAGCTTAAATCAAAATTTTCTCAATCAATTAAATCAATTATTTCATTGTAAAAAATAGCCACATAGATAAAAAAATTACTAAATACTTTTATTTATATAATAAATTTATTGTAAATTTAAAATTATACATACATAGTAAATGCACACATATTTAGGAAAGTAATTTTTACCATCCACAAGAGGTGCACTTCTGTCATTTGTTTCTGCTTTTTTCAGACGAGTCCCTTTTCTTATCTGAGATAATAGAGCATTTCTGTCAGGTGGTGGTTCAAAATTATTTGATTTTCCATGATTACTAGATGCACCTAAGCCTTTAGGTAATGGTGGAGGTGCTGGAGGTGGAGGAGGTGGCATTTTTAAGACTTAATCTTTGTGCTCTAAAATGTCAAAATTCAAATATAAATGAATATTCATACATTGAAATTAAACAATCCAAAATTTATATTATAGAACAGTTTCAAATATTATACATCACATTTTATTGAAATTTTTTAAGAGAAAAATACCAATCACACAAAATAAATAACAAGATTTTTTTTTGCATCCAACAGCTTATTTAACCAAAACCTCAAACTAAAAGTGGTTTTTGAACCACTGTAATAAAACATGCCCATAGTGGAAATCAAACTCAAACTTTTGAACAGAAGGATAGAGCACATCCTTCTGTTCAAATGCTCTATCTTTCTATCCAAACTTTTGAACAGAAAGATAGAGCACAAATTAATGAGCTGGTTTCATTATCTCACATAACAGCTAAGAATTTTTCTTGACAGTGATTTAGGAATGATTTCACAGCTGGTTTAGGAACCATTTAAAAAAAATTTAGTCTATAAAATTTTATTTAAAAATAAATTTGAAAATAAGCAGAATCTATTCCATAATATAAAAGAACATTATGCTTTTTAAAGTGAATAAAAAAGTTTTTTTTACTTTTAATAATAGCTTTAACTTTTTTTTATAACTAACTAGTATATATTTCTTTATGCTAAAGACAAAAATTTAATTATCTGGAACTGGCCATGAGCCAGTAAAGCCTTAACATTAACACTTTATTTGGGAATAGTAGATATAGTACACGGAAATATTAAATTACAAGTGACAATACAGCTTGCTATAATTCTAGAATATTATAAAGCAGATATTTTGTGACAGTATTTTTTTCACATTGAGCAATGCAAAGCATTTAATTAATCTGTCTGTTCTTTATTAAGATATTTTAGAGTTCTGTACATTTCTTAATTTTTTTTTTAATTCTTCAAAGTAAAAATGAATACAACATATGTAGGGAGTTATAGGCCTAAATAATGGGAAAATTATTTTACTAATTCATTAGATCACTTTGCATTACTTGTGATTTTTTTTAAATAGGAAACCTGATATTATTAGTTACAATAAAATAAAACATCAGATTTATAGAAGAAAAAATTCTTCTTGGATCTGAGTAACAAAAAGTATGAATGTCCATGAAAAATAAAAGAGGTAGATTTGCTAACCATAACATCATAAAACTACTTTTGAACTGACAAATAAAATGTTAACTTGTTAACAAAGAAAAAATTATTTATTGTTTCTAAGTATTAGCATGCAATCATAACAGCAGGCAAAATTATGGTACTTATGTATTGTGAAGACTACCTAGCCATGCCACTAAAACTAGCAAATGGAAAAAATAATATGATGACTACTTTAGGCACTTATATAGGTTATAGAGAGTACTAAAAATAAAGAGTATATTTTAAACCATGTTAGACCTGACAATGAAAATTTTTTATCGCCAAATATCACCAAGTTCTAGTATCTAAGTATCAAAATTATTATATCACGGCATAGATATTAGATATATCAAAAAATTCTCAGGATATATCTCAGCAATTGAAAGAATATCTCTCCAGTTTTGTTTTCTTTTAGCTTGGGGTAAGTCATTGATAATATCTAATACTACAGTTAAACAATTTTATAAAAAAATTAACAGTTTTAGAGATCATTAAAAAATTTGTCAGACTGTAAAATTTTAAAAACACATGCCTAATAAATCTAAATTAAGATTTCTGCAAAATCAGAGCATATTGGTAAAGCAATAGCAATAATAAGTAAGTCTATGGTTCTGAAATATGCCAAAAATTTTTTTTAAAGCCTGATACTGGACTATTATATTATAAATAAGAGGCACTGTGTTAACACTTTGAATATGCAAAATGTTTTACTACTTGTTTGAAATAAATGAATTAAATTAGAGCATGAATGTTAAACAAGAATTTAGAGAACTTTAGAACAGTTAGATATACAATCAAAAAGTTTAAATAAATGATTAACAGTTCAATATTATTTATTGATGTTTATTATTTTAACTAA
Source organism: Latrodectus geometricus (assembly GCA_026290005.1). Lineage (NCBI taxonomy): Eukaryota > Metazoa > Arthropoda > Arachnida > Araneae > Theridiidae > Latrodectus > Latrodectus geometricus. The sequence continues at coordinate 154,382 of JAPDSC010039192.1, forward strand.
TAGTTTTCCAACAATGAATTTTTACTTCAATATATAACTGCAAGGAAAAATTATGTAGTAATATTAATAAGCCAATTTTAAGTGCATGTTGCAAACAACAAAGAGAAATAGACAAAGATGTAGGGCTTAAAATTTTGTACATTATTGGTAATTTCTTCATCAGGAATTACAATAGGTACATCATCAAACAGTTATATTTTAACATAACAGTAAGCCTGAACATATAAAATTATATTTGCTCCAAAATTAGAAATGCTAAGACATTAATTCTGTTAATAGTATTTAAAAATGAAAACAAATTATTCATTACCTTACTTTTACTTTAGAAAAATAGTACATTCACTTACAATACACAAGAATTAAGCAAAAGCCACAAGCTAACCACAAGGTTGTACGACTCATAAAATCAAGAATGACTCAAATGTAATTCAAAAAATATTTCTTAAAAAAAGAATTTTTTTTAACAGAAACTTTTAAAATAAATCAATATTTTAGAACTTAATGGACAGAACTAGTAATAATATCAACATTTCTAAAATTATAACATCCATTTAAAATTAATTTTTAGAAAAAAGTCTTAACATTTTATTTTAGGACAATGTTTAAACTTATTGATCAATGGTATTTTACAAATAGAATAAATTAAATATTTATTTTTAAAATCAGTTATCATTCATTAATAAAAAAATATTAAGAATTGAATAACTTTAATGGCTGTATTACAATTTCTTCTATTTTCAGAATGACAAATTTAATTATATTGTAGAGAATAGTCATGTGCTAAAAAAAGCACAATACTATTTACTGATAAAAGTAGCAACTGTAGTAGTCTTTTCATAATCATAACAAAGTAAACATTGAGCTCAGAAAAATTTCAATTTTTTTGTTATACAAGTAACTGAAATTGTATTGAGTTGTGATAATTTTTCAAACTGAACCAATTGAAGGAGAATTATGAAGCAGTATTATTATTTATTATATACATTTTAATAACATTATTTGAAGTTTTAAGTTTGAAACTCGAAGTTTGTATAATTTATTATGTTTTTTAAAAGTTAATAAAAGTATGGCTTAGTGATAATCAGAATGGTTCATGTGTCAAATATGGTCAACCACGAAAAATGTGCAAATTCTGTTAAACTGACACCAAATCATTTTATATTGTCCATCAGTGCAATTTAAACTAAAAGCAAAAAGTCAATTTTCACCAAAAACTCAAAATTAGTTTTTAAAACAACACTAAAAAATCGTGACATATTTTTTTTCAAATATAATTAAACATACTTTAACTTCATTATTTGAACAAAAAAGTTTATTCAGATGAAAAACCAAAGAATAACATTATACTATTTTTAAAATAGTTTTTTTTTGGTACCAGTTAGCACCAATTGTATTTGATAAATAGTTTTTACAATTGGTGAAAATAGTTATTTAGTCTCTTTTGACTGACGGAATTTTACACATGTACCATTAGAGCTTACTTTATTTAAAAATTACTTTAGAGATGAAAATAAAATAATTACATTTTACTATTTTAATTTTATAATCAATTAAATTAATTTTGTTCAAAATTAAAGAATCATAAATAGAATTGTTATTCTATTTATGATATGTTATTCTAGTCTGTTTATCTAAAGTGGAAATTGAACCCAAAGGACATGGACTTAGTCCTTCGGTTAAACAATCTGACCAACATAGGTTGAAATACCCAATCGTCGTGTTTTTACACATGCAATCTAATTAGAATTTGATCTACAGTGCAATAGAAATTTAAGACTATGTCTATCAGAAAAGAAATTGAGTATCAACATTATGCTTACAAGCAATTTAAAAATTAATGGATGGAACTATGATGGACAGGTTTTATGGAAACATAAAACTATAAGGGAAAAATATAACACAATCACAAAATATTGCTACAAATTTAGTTAAAAATATGAAAAGTAAAATATATAAGTAAATAAGAGTAACAAATTAACAGTATACAGTGAAGAAATTACTTACTTTCAATAATTTTAAATGTATCAATTTACATATAATAAAGAAATATTATAAATAATAAATACTAGTAATATATATTTATTTAATTTTTGAGGAAAAAACATTAATAGAGAAAAGATAACTATACATAGAAACTAAGATACAATTTCAAAAGAAACTACTTACTAATTAACCTAATTAATTGAATTTTCTGATTAAGAAGAATAGAAAACGATAATCACATATGTGAAATAAATGATTACCTTTATTTCATATATGTATATATTTAAATAAAATATATCAATTGTTTGTTCGTAGCTTAATATCCGGTAGGAAAAGAAATTTTATTTCCAAGACTTACTTAGGAAAAGATATAATATTTGTTGTTAAATAATTGAAATCATTTTTATCAACATTATATACTTTCATGTTTTAAGAAACACTAATAATTGTTTTTCAACTAACTTACATAATGTAATATCAGGTTAAAATATTCCTGGTTCTATAAATATTATTTTGAAAAGCATATTTGATAACTTATAATACAATAGTCATATTTTTAAATAATATACAATAAAAATAACATAAGGAATATATTTACCAATTACTTCAATATGAAAATAGCTCATGTTTACTCATTGAATTTTTTCAACAAGGTAAGCAATCCTTTTTTTTTTCATGTGACACTTTCCGAGTTGACACTATTTTGAGAAAACACTAGCCTATAAAAATCACATTCCTTACATGAGGAAAATGTTTATAAAAATTTCGAAATCATCTCATTTATTTTCATAAAATTTAGACAGTTTAAGAATACTTAAAAACAATAACTTTACAACTCAGGACCATTTCAATATTAATATCTTCTTATCTTTCTGTGCTTACACCTTACTACTTTGAGTTTTTTTTTCCATTGATGCCAAAGTTCATTTCTGAATGCGCAATAGTTTCTGAATTTGGTAATATTTATTAGTCGTAACCGAAAGAGTGAGACCGATAAATTAATTAGAATTTTGTGAATTTTCATTGAATACGCTGTTTTTCATTGAATATGCTGTTTTTCATTGAATGTTAATGAAATCAGAAAATTCTTGAGATAAATATGTCCCCCCTCCGAAAATCATTACACTGAAATTGGTTTTATTCTTAAAACTCTTTGTATAAATTCTAATTTTGTAAATATTCTTCTCTTAAAAACAATGAGCATTCGAAAAGAAACATTAATAAATGTAAATTTTTATTAACATGAGACAAGAATTGAGTAAACGACAAGTAAGAATACGGTGTGTTGAGTGGAGATCATGCATTATTAAATTTTAAAGGAAATTCTTAGCAAATCTATGTTAAGATTATTTTTTAAATAATACTTCCTGTAGTACTGAAAACATAATTTTTGAATTGTTCTTAATATGTTCAACAAGTAGATGTCATTTTCCAAGCAGCGACGCACCGGTTGAAGTAGTCTTACAAATTCACTTTTGCGTTCAAATTATGTGATCTGACTTTCAAGTTCATCAGATAAATATCTTTTATTCAGAAGAAATAATAGCAGTCTGATGAAACAATCGTATTCTATTAATAGGAAATTATAACCCAAAATTTTGGTGAACCCGAACAAAGGTTATAGGCTTTTACTTTTGTAACATTTAACAATAAATAAATCACTTGATAATTCATAAAAGAAAGAAAAAAAATATAAACTTTGATTTTATAATATCACTCTGTCTTTAAAATTACTCCATTTAAAATTTTACTATCAACGGTTTTCTTGGTGATCCATGTTCTTGATGTTCTAGAAATGACTTGAAATGGGTATCATTCTGCAGGCTGAATTGAAACATATTTATCGAAGTCATGAAACCTAGTCCATCTCCTTCTGTGAACTTTGTTATCAGCAAAATTCAAACTATTTAATACTCAAGTAGATTTTAGAAGTGGATAAAATACAAGTTTTCTATGTATAAACCAACTAGGCCAATAGAAAAGCTTTTTCAGGAGCTGAGAAAACAATAAAATTTTTGATATCGTGAATTGTTTCGTTAATAAAAAAATTGTGGAATCCTTTGTTTGATCATGTTTAGCGTTTCTTGATGCATCAAAGTTCCTTTTGAATTACTAAGGACATTAAAATTAATACTTATTAATTTAAAGAAGTGTTTATTTTTTCTCTTCTAGAAAAAACCACTAATCTCAGTTATTTTGAAAAATTTTCAAGTTCTTCTATGGTGTAGTCAGAAGTTAATTTTGGGGGATGCATATTATTATAGAAGCAATTTCTTTAATTTAAAAAATCCCACTACATGGTAAGATACTTTTATGTAATTTAAAAATCTTCCTAAACTGATAAATTTTTTCATCAACATTTTTAAAGATGATAAAAATAAACAAAAAATATACTTATAATATGCTTTCTATGCGAAACGAAAATTCCTGCTCACAAGAATCGGTAAAAACTAACATGTTCTTAGAATTAATAAGAAATTGCTTAGTGATAAAAATCACAATCATAAACTATAAAAATAAGTGAAAAAGAATAAAATTTAATAAAAAATACAAATATGAAAAGAAATATATTTACTTTTTACAAGTTATTTCCTTATTTTTGGTTCTGTGGTTAAGTCTTTGTCACTTACTAATAAATATTTAAAAATAAATACATATACTATACATTAATTTACATTACATTAGAATCCATCTAAGTGCATTTAAAATCAATTATTTCTAATGTGATTTTTTTCAATATTTCATAACTGATAAAAATAACTTAGAGGCAAGACAACTAAAATTTTAAAAGTTTATAATACTGCAATAAAATTGTAACCTTAAAATAATATTTGAGTGATTTTGCTGAAATGTTAGAATGTTTATTATTATTAGTAGTTGTATTGGTATAGTGGTGGAAGAAGAGTTGCATTGTTCTCACGAATTATCTGTTTTAAAGAGAAAACGGAAATAAAAACCATCTTTGATTTGCTACGAATCATTTTCAAGCTCTTTTACAATGTCATTTTCCTGTTGAACTAGGGCAATGCTTTCAATGTTTCAGACAACAAAATCCTTAATTAAGAAGAGGGGAAAATTTTTTTTTTTATCGAAAATAAAGTAATGTCAAAATTGAAACTTCTTAATAAATTTAAAGAATGTGTCATTGGAGAAGAATCCTTATCCCACTAATTTTCCATTAATTCAAACGTTTGAATCAAAGCTGCAGCAATTTCAACATAACAATAATAAATTTATATCGCCCTGCCCTAAGTTCTTCAGAATCTGAAAAAATTGAGTTTTTTTTCTGTATTTATTTAAATAGAGCCATTTTTTCTATTAATAATTAAGAACAATATGTTTTTTTAAGGTTTAGGATATAAAGTATATTATTTCACTGTAAGAAAAATTTTAAAGGGTAATTATATACTTTGAATATCATTTCTCTCTAGGTATATATTCTTTTGGGATAACGTATGTGTGTATTGCATGCATGATATGGTGCACCATGTACATTGGAATAAATTTAGATATTAAGTAAAATTTTAGCATAAAATATGGAAGGCATTCCCTTTATGAATTATTGTCAAGCAACAGTCTAAAAAAAAACTTTTCAAAGTTTTCAAGAAATCGTCTTATTTTATGAATTAAAATGTGAATTTTTTGCCAAGTGAAGAGTTATCAAAGAAAATTTTCCATACAATTTGAATAAAAATTTGTTAATTAGACGTATTTACTTACCACACAATTGATCATTTGCCTTTAAAAGAGAATGTGAATGTTTGGACTGATTCCAGATCAATAGCATTCGGCAACCTTTATAAAATCGTTGTAATGTTTCTGCATAATGTTAAGCTTATTAATATATATATGCTTATTCTCAATCGAATACAAGTAATTTTTTGGCGTGATGTTTATTTAAAATATAGTTTCATATTACTTGTTTCACTTAAGACTCTTAATAGGGTGAGATACGTGGGTTGAAAGAAAAAAAGTAATGTATCAGTGAAGTTCATATTACTTTTTACGGCATATAATCTTAAACTCATGGACATTCTATCAAATACAGCGCAAAATTTGAAAATTCAATTATGATGTGCGGTTTTCTCTTCTGAAGGAGTTCGGAATCTGGTCCAATTATATTTGTCAAAATTCAATGAAAAGAAAATGGCGTTTTCTATCATCATCTCAGTTCTATTACTTTTAGTTAGCTTTTTGCTTGTAATGTATTTCCGTTGGTAACCATATTACATTCGGGTGTTTTCAAGTTTATGATCAGGAATCGAAGCCCTTTGTGCGCAACATAGATTATATATCCCCGTGTAGATTATATATCATTGAGACAAGATTTTAAAGTGCATTGCAAATGAAGAAAAATGAAATTATCTAAAACTATTATTAAACCTGTAGAACTAATGTAGCAGAAATTTGGGCTGCTACTCAAAAAGAAGAAAAATTGACAATTTTCTTTGAAAAAAAATTTTAAGAAAATATATGGACTAATTAGAAATGGAGATATGTGTAAGATTAATAGTAATTCAGTATTAAGTAAGCTCTACATAAATATAATAAAAAATCTAGTAAATATAATAAAAACAAAAATAATAAAATGGCTCGGATATCTGGAGTGAACAAATGATGAAATAGCAGAAAAGAAAATGTAAAGAGGAAGATTGGAGGTTAAAATAAAGTTGAATGTCCTAGAAAGAGATGTCTGGATGAGGTGGAAGAGGAATGGAAAAAGATGAAGATCAGAAATTGGAAGACCAAAGTCAGGGATCAAAATTTGGAGAAGAGGTCAAAATTCTGCTTGGATTGTTGAGCCAAGAAATAGTAGTAGTAGCAAATGAAAACATAAGATAAAAGGTTAAAAATATTGGACATTAACTATTCAAAAATATGTGGAATTCAATATTCTATAACATTTTTGTGATGTCCAAAAATTACTCCATAAAGTCATGTGATTCCTATTAATATAGTTTAAAGTAGATGATTGAATGGTATATATTTACAACTTTTCCCACAACTCATGAGATTTTTATTGAAAAGGTACAATATTTCCTCGATGATAACATAAATGATTCTGATTTTATCGAAAGCTCATGGCTTAGCTGATCAGAAAATCAGTTTAAACATTTATGTAATATTTGTACAATAATTTATAAAAAAGTGGAATGAATGGTATTTTATATTGTCTGGTTAAAGGATGTGTCATAAATTAGAAGCAGACCATGTAGTATGTAAGATGCAACGTTTCATGAATATTTTTGCTATTTTCTTATTAATGCATTAAAAAATATTAATGTGAATTTTAAATATACTGGTCGAAACGATCGTTCATTTACTACACTACTCAAAACAATTAAAAGATATTGCGGTTTTAGATAGATCTTGTGGCTGGAAAAACTTTTAGCTGATTGATACATGGTTGACAGACGTAGTAGGTTATATGAGAATAAATTACGCATGTTTGGCAGAAAAAAATGCATTTTATTGCGCATTTGTGTACAAAAGGAAAAAAACACAATTTGTGCATATGAGAAAAAAGAATAAGAAAAGGTGTTTTCTTCAAAGGAAATCATTTTCAGTTGGGGGTATGATTTCCAGAGACGGTCAGCAACATTGAACATCTTTGAGGCATGGAGTCAATGAGGATATTAATCACGAGTTGCGGTATTCTATCCCAGTCTTCCAGAAGAGCTCTTTCCAATTCTTGGAGAGTTTGTGGGAGTGGTTAGTGGCCAGCAACTCATCTTCCTAGAGCGTCCCAAACGTGCTCTATTTGATTCATGTCTGGAGAACACGCTGGGCATTCCATTCGTATGATTCCTTCATCGAAAAGAAAATCCTCCATCAGGTTAGCATGATGTGTCCTGCAATTATCATCCATTAAAATGAAGTCATCTCCGATTGCTGCAGCGTAAGGGACTGCAATAGGTTTGAGGATCTCATCCCTATATCGGTGACCAGTCAGAAGTCCGTCTAGAATGATATAGCAGTCTGTGCGCCCGTCAATGGAGATGCCACCATATACCAACAATCCCCCACCGCCAAATCTGACACTTTCATGCACGAACACAGGATTATTCCTACTGCCACTGTGCCTCCAGATGAAAATACGTCTATTATCAGGATGAACAGAAAAACGGGACTCATCAGAAAAAGAAACAATGCTCCATTCATTTCTCCTCCAGTTCACATGCTTGATTGCCCACTCACTGCGGTCGCGACGATGCCTTGATGTTAGTTTAACACATACCATCGGTCGGCGAGCTTACAGACCTACACCATGGAGCCTGTTTCGGACAGTCTGAGTTGAAACCGTGATGTCAGTAGCCGAGCGAAGGTGTTGTAGGAGAAGAGTAGCGTTCATATTTCAGTGTCTCCGAGCCGTTAATACTAAATAATTATCTTCATTGGGCGTTGTTGCCCGTCTACGACCTTGCCCTGGTCTTCGGCCTGCAGTTCCAGTCTCCAAAAAACGGTTCCAGGTCCTAGAAATTACACTTTGTGACACTCCAATGGCTTGCGCTACTTCGGCTTGAGTTTGGCCCCCTTCTATCCAACCAACAATTTTCCAAGCTTCTGAATTGGTTAAATGACTTCGCTGAGACATCGTACTCATCGAAACAAAGCAGTCACTGAATGCCGATCATCCTTGTTTTCATTGTCTTTTATTCAGTTGAAAGTCAAATTTCCTTCACTGAAACTGAAGCGACGTTTTTGACGTCGAACTCAAAATAAGCATACTCCATGGTATGAAAATCGGAAAAATTTGCATTTGTGATTCTCTTCTTCCATTTTCGGCAAAAAAATTTCACTTATATCTTTATTTGATATAAAACTTACAATATCCTTTAATTGTTTTGAGCAGTGTATATAATCAAATTAGCATTTGTATAATTTATAATTATATTTTTTATATTAACTATTATTATAGTTTTTCATATCAAACAATTATTTATTTTCTAAATCAAGGAAAAAATGGTTCTTTGATTTTTTGTTTACAAATTTGTTGTAGTTGAATTAAATTATCGGTGATTATAGTTGTACTGAAATTCCGTTGTCAACTGTTATCTTGTGAACTCAATCGACACCAAACCCCCCCCTACTCACAATCTGTTGTCCATGAAAATGAGTCTTGTCATGAATTTTTCTTTATCAAGATCAATACGTTCAATATAATCTATCGGTAACATGATATGAAAACTTCAATGCCGGCAAACTTTCAAAATGGAAAGAATAATGTAACAGATGGCAGCTATTATCTTACTATTAAATATATTTTGGTCATCATCTTGTTATAATTTTGCTTATGGAAGCTTTTAAAAGCAAAAATTTTTATAGAAACTATTGCACTTTAAAAAATATGTCATTTATTGAGCAATACGTCATCTAAACTTACCCCATTGTTTTTACCAGTTTTATTTTTTTGGTCACGAGTCAATTACAGAGTCATTGTCGCATTTTACACACCAATACTAATTTAATCATCTTTCAACACACATGTTCATGGAATTAAATATTTAACTGTCCTCTTGAATTTTGTATAAATATTAATTTCTTGAACTCAGATTAATTTTGCTAAAATTTCATAGCGTTCCATCAGGTTAAAATAATGTTATACGCTTCAGTAAAATGCCAAACTCTTAATTTCATTAATATATTAAGATTGGAACCTATTGTGAATTCCTCTAGTAAGAGGATATCTTTATTGAAGAGTATGCGCGGGGCATGTAATATTCTTAGTAAATTAAATTAAACTACTAACATAAATGTTTTTCATAGCTAAAATGACATCGACACTTTTCATTAACAAGAACATTAGCTTGGATTATTAGAGTATATCCAATCAAAGATGGTTGATCTTGTATAGAGCTTCCAATGTTTAACTTCCAAGCATGCTTAAAATATGTTCCCCATGATTCTTTAAGAGATGAAAGGTTGAATTGATTTTTTACGAAAACCGAGCCTTAAATCTATAGAGTTTCATAGAAATGTACTAAATGACTCATCGAACTGGCTTTCTTTCCACTGTTTATAATCCTAATAAAAATTTAAAAATAAATGTCTTATAAAGCTAAAACTTTTTATCATATTTTTCGACAAATACAACAAGATTTGAAACGTACTTTTTGAGTTTCACTTTCAGAATTACGAAATTAAAATTATTATCTTTGCATACAATTCAGTTATTACACGGAACATTCTATGCCTTAACGATATTTAACTGTTATCCCAGTTCTTTTTTCATTTGTTTAGAATAATCAGCACGCATTTTGTGAGAATTAATTGATATTGTTATAAAGATAATTCTTTTTAACTGCCAGAAAATTTTGAATATATTAAGTGAATGATATCTTAGTATC
>JAPDSC010039209.1:0-42934 GCA_026290005.1 Latrodectus geometricus
TTTTCTGAGATCAAAGAATCGGAGTATCTGATAAACTTCTTTTTTTCCCTTTACCTCAGTTGTAAAATTAAATTCTTCAACTTTCACTGCTTGGAAAAAAAGCGATTTAAAGAGACATAGTAATGTGATTAGTAAAAATCTACATTGCTGCCATATAAACAAAAGACTTGAATCCAGGTCAACACAAAGAAGAATAACTCATACTGTTGAAATAACAAGAAGTATCATTTCAAATCTGTGAAATCGATTCCGTGAAAAAGAGGAATTTCAAACACACGACCAGGATAAAGTTTTCATGCGTTACCACAAAAAAATGATTACCTATATTTTATGATAACAGGTTATCGAGACAGATCAAGTAATCCTACTCAACTGCGAGCAGTTTCTTTTGGAAACAGGATTAAAGCTCTCAGACAAAACAATCCAAAACAGATTTCAACAGAGTAGAATCTATGTACATAAGTCAATGATGTTTACTCTGTTAATCTCAAGATGATTTCTGTTGATGAAGAATTATACCAAAGAAGGTAGGCTGTAGAATACTAAGATTAAATTCACGCAATTGAAATCAAGCGCTGTTTTGAATAACTTTCTAAGTCTCGCTTCGGTTTGGTGCATGAGGCTAGACATGTTTAGAAATAGAAAGGATCTCTTAAAATAATTTTATGGGGAGATCATACACTGCTGGACACCCAAATTGCAACACCAAGAAATACAAGAGATATCACAACAAAATTTATTTTGCAGATAACATGTTGACCAAGTATCATATGATTAAATTTATAGACTTCTGAGAAGTGTTGTTCCTACCAAAATCAGTAGCCAGAGCAGCCGCCATTGTTGGAGATCACCGTTGCCACATGACTCGGCAATGATTCAAATTCAAAGATACTTGGGATGTGTTCTTAGGGTACAGTAGATCAAGCAGCTTCCTCACATTGCCAAAGCTGATCTGGTGTGGCAGTTGGGGATATAATCTGGGTCAATCGTTGAGCAACCATGGACCACATGTTTTCTATTGGTGAAAGATGTGGAGAGCGAGCCAGCCAGGTAAGTAATTCAATTTGGTGATTAAAAAGAACCCTTAGACAATGCGTGCCACGTGTGGTCGTGCATTATCCTGTTGAAATATGGCTGTGGGAAAGCTCTGAATATAAAAAAGAACAACTGGCTTCAACACCTCGGAGATGTAGCACTGTATGCTTAAAGTACCGGCAATGCGTATTAGAGGAGTGCGAGAATGATATCCAATACCGCCCCATACCACATTAGCCGGTGTAGCACCAGTGTGGTGGCGCATAACGCAGCTGTTTAGCATCCTCTCTCTACGATGCCTTCAGACTCGAATGCGTTGAACATCGTGGTGTTGCAGAAAAAAGCGTGACTCGTCTGTAAAGACAATTTCATTTATTCAGCCGTCCACATCCTTCTTTCATCGCACCATTGGCGGCGGAGACGTCAGTGGTTCTGCGTCAAGGGTAGACGAAGTAATGGACTTCTTGCAGACAGACCACGCTGCTGTAAATGGGGTCGAATGGTACACGCAGACACTGGATGATGCGTTACAGTCTAAATGTGCAGTACTATGGTTCGTTATGTGGCTGAGCGATGCGTCACTGCCATGCGCATAATTTGCCTGTCATCACGTGAAGTGATGCACTGGGGTGAATGCGATCGAACACGTCGGTCCATCGTACCCTCTTGCATCCAATGATCACATATCCGTATTACATTTGTTTGGTTTTGTCCAACTCGATTACCGATTTCCTTGAAAGAATATCCCCAATTTCGATAGGACACAATCCTTCCACCGTCGAACTGGGATACTTGATCAAAAAAATGATTGCTGTTTTCTACGAGGCATAATTCATCGTTTAAAAAAAAAACACACACAATTGCCGAACTTGAAATCATCGAAATCTCCTAGCATTATATAGTGCTTTGAAGTCGCGCCACAAGCACTTGTGCTATGCATCTAGGTTGAAAATCATTTGCATTTCTAACCTCCAATAATGCGTTTAGTAAATTTCATGTTATTTGCATACTTATTATTGGGTGTTGCATTAACGGTGGATAGCAGTGTATTTTAGATGAAGTGAGGTGGGGTATAAGCTGAAATCAGCATATGAACGGAATTGCATATCATTTAAAATTTATAATCTAAACGCAATTAGATGGGATACTGAGACTTCATATTGAAGCTTCGATTGCAGCTATTTTTAATTCCTTCCTGTAAATGCCTGATAACAGATAGGAATCCCCTCTTATAGACCATTTTGGGGAGAATCTGCTTGAAACTGAAAGAATACATACTCTCCTGATCTAAATTCTGTCGAGTATGTTGGAGAAATCCTTTGTACAATAGCTTCTTGTGAGAGAAAGATCTCCTTTTACTGTCCAAAGCTTGAAGGTTGTACTTTTCAGGAGTTTGGTATTTTCCATATAAATCAATTCATTTTCATGCACAGGTTTTGTTTGATCTTATCTGTTCGAGATGATCACACTTTATATTAAACATCTTGCATCATTTCCAAATAATTGCATTTTTGACATTTACAAGTAATCAAGTTGTTACTTGGATGCCTTGCTATAATCGTGCCAAAGAATTAAAATTCACATACAATTTTTTGTACTTTTATTTAAGTATTACATTTTGTTGCAATATTTATTTTATATTTAATGCCCATGTCCATTTTCATATAAAAATTATGTGTATAATTTTCTACACATAATAAAATATTAAAAGTGTCATGAATATTTTTTTTAATAAATGTGATTTGAATTAGTGTCTTTCAAATAAAAATGTTCCTTTGATAATGTTTTTCATAATAAACGTAACTTATTTATATGGAAAGTTTGCACTCAATTAAAAAAAAGAATGAATATATTCATCATTTGTATTTTTGGTTTTTTATTTGTTTATTTTTTTATTACCAATTTCATTTTTTATAGACTTTCCACATCAACATCTATTACTATTGTTTTATAGAATATTTAAGTAGTTCAAAAATGAGAAGAAATTACGTTTGAACACTCAAAAACAGATTTAAATTTTAAGAAAAGAGACTAGTTTCATTTGAATAAATCGTTTTGCAGTCAGTTTTTGAATACGAAAGAAGATTCAACAATTATATACTCTTTATAGTGGATTTGAAATCACAACAAAAAATCGCTCTTCAGATAAATGTAGAAAAGTGACTGCATTAATTACTGTAAATATGTTTGTGTGTGTTTAAAGTGAGTAAATTATAAGTGGTTCATTAGGTAAGCGCTTAAAAGCAAAACAAACGAAAAATACACATAAAGCTTTTGTTAAAAAAGAAAAAATGTTAATGTTGGATAGCATTCCTAACATTATAGTGCATGCTTCTTGAATCATTTGGAAAATATATTCGTCTCCCGTTTTTAAACAGTGGCTGAGATAGAACGCGGGACCTTATGCTCCGAAGAGCGTTGTTCTCTCACTAAGCCAAGGGCTGACCGTTCGAATTGATCTGAGAGGATATTAGACCATACTGTAATCAATGGACTCTCAGCCTCCGGTATACTTGTAACTTGTGTTTTATAAGATGTAATTCGCCTGCTGGGGACGTCTCATACATGCTTTATCGAATTTAAATCAAGTGAGGATAGGAGTCACCATCCATAGACAAACTTTGCGCTCATAGCACTTTAAAACTAAATGTTATTCCAAATTGAACCGCTAAATTTAGGGTATTTTGATTCAAAGTTTAATTAGTAAATTTACTATGAAACCCAGAATAATTCCACACCAAACAAGTTGTCCTGCACCACCGCCGCTGTATTGTTCAAAGGTATTTTCTTTGAGATAACACAACCCTGACTTCCTCCATAAGAAGGTCTGATGGGAATAGGATTTCAAGTGAAGCCAGAATTCTTCAGAAAATACCTACCACGAGCGTTGTGTAGATGTCGAAATTATTTGCTTTCTCAACTCTCAACAAAGCTTATTGTTGACGATTATGAGTTGTGACTGGAATGCACTATAAAGGCTTGTGCTCATGTAAGCCATGGTGTGCTAACTATCTGTTATAGTTTGCTTCGAAACTGTGATACCCGTGGCTGAAAACAGATGGCAGGATAGGTCTAATACTGCACTGGGTCTTATTTTGACAGTTATTGTCATCTCCATGCCTCCATAGGATGTTTTCTATAATTTTATGGCTTTAAAAAGCTTACACAGGAAGTTTTAGAACTAAACTGATTGTCTTCTACCATTCTTTGAATTCTTCCTTCTCACTCTTTACTCATTATGACGTACTGACTATCTGGAGGCTTCTTGTAACTTGTAAAATAAGAGTTACAAGAAGTTATATATTATTTCTGAAGATATGTGTAATAATCCTTCAGGTATGAAATTTTTACTTTAGAATATGATTTCAGTCAAACTCTGAATTATTCTTAATTTATGAATATGAATATATTTCACCTACAACTCTCTCTTAAAAAAATATTATTATGATGCAAATTCATAAGAACAGAATGGAAGCCTGTTATTGTATTTTTACTGATTCTTTTTTTGAGAAAAGTTATCCTCAGGTAATACATTTGACGTACAAAATTTATCATTCATATATTAAATGGGGATATTACTTTTAGACATTATTTAGTTTTATTTATTGTACTATATACTGTATTTCCCTATAGCATACTTATCTTTAAAAAATTATTATCATCTTTCATAGCAGTATCATATATAATTAAAACTTTTTTTCATTTTGAAATAATGAATCATTTTTAAGCTGCGCTTCCTCATATATTGGGGATTGATGAAGAGATGTTTTAAATTTTGGATTCAAGATAAGTAAGAGTTCTTTTATTTAAACTATCTAGTTTTATTTAATTTTTGACTATTCTTAAGGGGTAATTTGTTTATTAATAAAGTGTTTTGATAGTTTTTGAGATTTTTTTAAATACTTTTTTAATATAAAAAGAAATGTGTGGGATTTCTGGTTTATTTTTTGGATAACAATTGAAACAATGCTGATGTGTTGCTTAAAAATAAGTCAAAACTTTCCCATGTAAAACCAATATATCGATCAATCGCATCATTACTTTATAGCGTGCAACATCTAGAGAACATGCTCTAGAAACATCCTTGATTTTGTTTACTTTCAACCATATCCAATAGTTGTTGAATGCATTTATTATTGGAGAAAAACAACATTCTTTGAAAATCAAAAATGAATTATTTCGCAATGATCTAAATTTTAATATGCATTGAACACTATATTAAAATTATGATTTTTCAGTTATTATTTCTTTATAAGCATATATTTTAACGAAGATATTTTTGGTAAATATTTGTTTCCAGTTAAGATGGAGAGGACTTTTATTATTTACTATAAAATAAGTATTTAAAAGGTGATTCAATCTTAAGGATTTTCCCAAGCCATAAAGAATTAATGTCTTCCAAAATTATTTTTTAGAGAGTGCTAACTTCACAAATAATTTTTCCCTAATTTTTATTAATTATAAATTTTTCATGGTCTATATCAACATGTTTGGGCCTCAGGTATTTGTTCAAATTGCCTTTTTCAAGTGACCTTTAAGCTTATGAAATTGATTGAATATTTTATTTTATTTATTTTAAGAATATTTTGCTTATTGGTATTTCTTGAGAAACAGAAGTTAAATTTTGTATTTTTTATAAAAAAAGTTCAAGCGCTTCACTTTTATTTTTATTTCTACTTTTAAGTTGCTATTTACTATGCATTAATATTTTTAAAGAAAAAAAAAAAAGAAATAAATTCGGAAAAGCATGTTTCTTTTGATTTTTTAAAAAGAAACAAAAAAAAAAAAAAAAAAAAAAACTAATGACAATTAATACAATTGAGATTTTAGACAGGAAGATAGGGATATATTTTAATAATTTGATTCAATGCAAGATTTTTAGTTAATAATTTTAAAATTTTAATTAATGCGTTTAACAATGGTAAAAAGGCAGCTTTATTAATTTTATCTGAAATTTTATAATAGTACGGATGATATATCTAATAAGTATTTATGTAAACATGCTGCAAACTAATGTCGAGAGTCGTCGAATCACTAAATAATGAGAAATAAGTATTTATGTTAAAATTTAGAATGTTAATTTTGAGAAAGAAACTCGACACAAAAAATATTTATGCGTCGAATTTCTTTTTCTACACTTTATTTGAAATTATTATTTGGTGTTTTGATCGGATTTTGAATTTGCAGTCTGATTAATATTTTTGAATTATTTATCTGGATGAGTCTTGGACTCGAGACTGTGAATAGTTAACCACCGAGCCCTTCCTTTTAGATATCCATAATAATAATGCTATTAGAGATAGCATTTCATTCATAAAAGGTAGTAATCCCATTTTGAAAAAACTCTTGAGTATCTTCGCTGACAGATGTTCACCAGCAAACAGAAACCAATATCAAATTTCGTTTTCAATTGTGGTGAACCAGAAATTATGATCTTCCAACACATAATCTAAATAGAGATAAGACCTTTAAGCGTTATAATATTTTTTAATTTTTGTCCATTCTGATGAAATTGCATTAGCTATCAATATAAACTGCTATTTTTTATTATTTATATTAATCTAAATACACTGAATCTTTTTATCTAATGAAATTTAGTAGTCTCAATTACAAGCATAACATTATTTTCTTTCATTAACTACAAAAGATAAAACGGCAAAGAGAGAATCAGAGGTTCTTTGATCTACAAAGATTATTTCTAAATTATGCATGTTTCTGTTAAATTTTGAACTATTGTTAAAGGTGAAGCTGAGTTACTCAATTAAACTGCAGATTAACTGGTTTTCTATATTGCAGTACAGAATAGTAGTTTTTTGTTGTTTTCTTAAATATTTTTTACATTAATCAAGTCAGTAACTCAATATGTGCAAACAAAATTAATCAATGTGTACAATCAATTATCTGAATCGTTCAGAGTACTGGAGTTTGTTCCTCTCTTATTTTATTCTATTCTCTTATCCTAACACCAGTGGTTTTCAATCACTGAGCTACATCACTTTTGTGTGCCGCCAAATTTTAGAAATGTGTATAGTAAAAATTATAATGCTTTTTTTATTAATAGTATAAAGCTTGTTAAATCAAAGAAAAGTACTCTGTAAAAGAACACTTGTTTTAACAGTTAAGCACCATATTTTTTACAGATAATAACTGTTTTTATCATCGAAATAATGATCTTTCATAAAGTGAAATATTCTCTTTATGTGAAGAAATTTCAAGTATTCTCATTATCTACAATAACAATTTTCTGTATCTTATTTGTGTGAATTCAGATTTTCAGTAATAACGAACAAAAACTATTGTTGTGGAAAAAAAAAATCACCCTAGATTGGGGAAAAGAGCGTTCGTTATTTTGGTATACAGAAAGAAGCAGATTCGATACATGAGCTTGATTCACCGCTTCTTGCTGAAATGACCAAGAAAAAAAGAATTTTTGAAGTGTAGTGTAGAAAGTACGTATCATATCAAGTGTCAATCTCATTTTTTTTTTTTTTTTTTAAATCAAAGTTTGATAATATGGGTGAAAGAGTTCGTAAAAACTGTGCCGATTGTGCTTGATTTGCAGAAATATGATATTGGGAATATATCATAATAAACAATCTATACATTATCACTGAAATGTAGCTTCATTGAATTGGCCTGTTGTTTCTTTTCTGTGAGAGCTTATATATAAAGTTTGAGTTTACTTCCAATGAGAACAAGAAAGAAATATTTTTTACTCTTCTTTATCTTAAATTTCTGTCTCTTTTTAAACACCTATAAATTCCTTTTTTGTACATATGTAAAAATTTTACAAGAGCACAATGTAAAATTGCACCGAGTTTCCCGTATAAAAGTTTTTTTGTTATTCTATAAGCAAATTTTTATTGTGTTACTTTTCTGTTGTGTAATTTACTGTCTATTGCATGAAATTGCATTTTTCATATTTCAATAATGCTTCAAAAGTATAATTTACTTAAAAATTTGAAATTTTTAGGTTTATGAGTATAAAAAAAACGTACTTCTTTTTATTAAATTATAATGCATTATTTTAGATTTAGAAATGGTAACAGATCCATAAAATTGTGCGTTAAGTTTAATAACATGGAATGTATCACGTTATACTTATATCTGCGCAACAAGTAGGATGGAATTTATATAAAATACATTTATGCACGGAAAAATAATAAATGTTTAATATTCGAAGTTATTATAAAATTTGTTATTATGTAATAAGAACGATGAGTTCAAGAAATAATCTATAACATTTGAAACTTCATATATATAACTTATACTATAAAATTATTTTTATCTATCCTTATATGCATTATGTAATATTACATATATAATGTAATCTTGTCACTCTTTTATAGTAATTTGTGCACTGATTTTAATTATGTTATTTTATGCTTGATTTTTATTTTTAGGTTCACTGAAAGTGAGAGTGACAAAATGATTCTAGATTCATTGGTTTTAAACTCTAAATATGACAAAAGAATTAGACCTCAAAGTAAGTTTCATATTTATATGTATATAAAGTCTTAGTGGAGAAAGTTAGAAAGTGGAGGTATAAAGTAATTTATTGTAAATGAAAATGTACTTAAATATTACATTCTTCACTGACATTTACATAAAAGTCTTAGTGAGTAAAAGTAGCATATTATGCAACTACTTTTTATAGTTTTATTTATATTTATTTAACATGCAATAGGATATACCTTAGGACTGTTTTCTTACCCAAGAATACTATAAAGTGAAACTTAAATCATGATTGTTAAATATCATGATAATTTAAAAAAATTTGAAATTATCATGAATTAATGGCCCAGAATTTAAATTTGACTGCATTATATATTTTCCAATTGTGAAATTCTATTTTAGTTTATTGTGGAAATATTAACAACTATCCGGTCTGGTATCATGTCGTAAATTTATAACCATAAAATCAGAAACCATATAATCATAAAATCTCAAACAATTTTATAACCATAAAATCAGATCAAATTTCAAGGCTTAATTCAACTACAACATTTAAAATTATATTAAAATAAACTAATGTTCAAAATTAAGGAAGTTTTCAGATTTTGCCGATCACTTTCAGAATTAATGGACAAATGAAATTTGATTTAAATTTAGTTTGATTTGTAAATCATTGATACAATTGTTCAAGAAACACGTGATCGTGAATAACTCCCATCGGAAAATATGGAAGAGTGTTTATAGAATCGAGCAAAATGTAAATTAAATCAAGCATGCTTTTCTCATACGGATTTACCAACTTCTCCCCATGATTTTACAAGAGGAAGTAGTTTAAATTTCTTCCCAAAAATGGTTTTATTATTTCCACAACAACTAGGTTTTCAGGACATTTGTCTGAAAGAATTGCGAGCTGAGATGCTGAGATTTCTCTTTTGAGATTCAACAGAGATGAAGTTTAGAGATAATATTGACCAATCCATTCAGCTTATATCTTTCTTTTTAAAAAATTGTTGACTTAATGAGCTCTATGAAGCTAAGAGTGACACCCATTGAAATGTGAAATCGGAGCTAACTGTACCCTTGTAGTGGATCTTAAAATGCCTTGCAGCAGTATCAGACCCTTAGGCGTCTACTATACTGTGTACAAACCGAGTTTTGTTGTCAGGATTGAATGTTTACAGTGTACTTCTATTTTTTTCAATAAAATGTATTTAAAAATCAGTGAAGTATTTTCTTTTCTTTTTTTGTTATTTTCAGTGTGTAATGTGAAATATAATTGAGATAGTTTTTTGATAAACTTTTTCGGTGCTCAATATATTCAATGAAAATTATCTCAATGGTGTTTTATTTTTTGATGAATAAAATTAGATTATTCTTTTACCACATTTTATAAATATAAATAATAGTTAAAACATTTTCTTTCGTTTTTCTCAACAAAACAAAAATTTGAATTTATTGATATTTTTTTGGTTTAACGTAAATCGAAAATAATGTGGAAACATTTGTATGTTTGTAGTGAAATTTTTTAAATAAAATAGCACGTAAACACTAAAATCAATTTCTGTTTTCACTGTAAAACATATCACAAATACTTTAAAAGCTTGTGTAAACAAACTGTTGAAGTAGATTAAGAATAGTAAGTATTACAAAATCCTACTTTTTAAAAAAATCTATCTCATTGCGTGTTTCCTGGTTAGGAATAGGTTTCATGTTTTTCACACTAATGAAATTATTATAGATCGCTAGTTAGCCAGTTAAAATCGAAATCTTTCCCATTCACGATTTTATATCTCTCAAAAAAGTATTTACATTGTATTTTATGTAGTTTAAGTGTTTAATCTTCTAAATTATATAATTATTTCCTGAATGTTCTCATGTCTAGTCTGTCTCAAATAATATTCTGTCAGGTTTGTAACACCTGGGAGATAAAGTTCATTACATTCTAATATAAATTGTTTCGTTATTTTTATATATTTCAATTTACCTAATTAAATTAGGAACATCTTTTATATTTCCATTTTCAATCTTCCTCTTTCTTTATATATAAGTCAAATTTATCATTCAAATGCTTAGAACTTTAGCCATAAGTTCCAACGTTCGTGGGTTCAACTCCTATCTCGGGTATGGATAGATTTGGAATTCTGTTTAAGCCATACATCCTGGTTGAAGCCCTCATAAGAATATTTGTGATATTTTGGTGTCACTTTATGATATTTTTTAAATGAGTGACAAGAAAGCCAAACTCTCATTCTGCAAACATGAATTTTTTCTTGTATACATCTTCTTCCTGTGAAATTTCCGAGATTTAAAAAATATGTCAAAGATTTAAAGAGCTTATATTTTACAGGTTACATGCGCCCAATGAAATGATTGAGTGTTTTATCCGTTCTACTATTACTTTCGTTATTTGAGGGCTAATGTGACCAGAGCATACGTGTATGTGAACACATAACGTGAACTTGGAACTTCCATAAACAACCACTCTTGAAGTGGATATTGAACCCATGAACTATTGAATTGAAGACCATCGCAATACTTAATGAAAGGCTGAAAATTAATTAGAAAAATGATTTTATTAACATTATTGCACTATGTTTTTTTATTTTAGCCTCATAATTTTGTTTTAATTTTTGTGCATTTTTATCTTTTTATGAATCCCGTATTCCCGCATATACTTTTCCGTCCCTATTTTTTCTAAAAATGCTTTTTTCTAAAATCTCATAAAAATCGAATAGAAATCGTATAACCGAGAACAACATACACCGCATCTTAAAAGTATTGTAGATGACGTTCAAGCGAAATCACATATTATTTCACTTGCTGGTAAAAAAATCCATGGCATTTCCATTGGCTAAATAATTCTTTATAAGGTAATGACAATTCACTTTTAATAATTAGTAAAAACAATCTGAGAGGATGCCCTGAAATTTAATGTTAATATGCAGGAAATAATGAAAATTTTCCTGCAGAAAGAGGAATAGTTGGAAACATTAGCAATAGATGACTTTTTACTCTTTTAATATACTGATTAAAAGATATGAATACACATAACATTTTTTAAAATATCACAGAGTCTTAGCAATTTCAATTGTTCTGCGTTTAATACATTTGTCTGCCAATTTTTTTGATAGCGAAAGGAATGTCGTTTTAAAGATATAAAATTTCATTTAAAATGTTATGAAATAGAATAATAATATAAAATTAGAAATATTTTGTTAAATGTTAGACGTCTAAAATACAATAGGGAAATGTAACAAATACAAAATGCAATAAAATAGGAAAAGAAAAGTAGATATAATAAAATCAGAGATGTTTTTTATGTTAAAAAAAGATTGACTGGAAGTAAAATATTACGAATGCATACATAAATTTACAGTATGTTATAGTATAAAATAACAGAATAAACAGAATGAAGTAAAATAATAATTGATGTAAAGTTTTATGCTGAAAGTAAGATTGATAAAATGTACAAAATTTACAAACGTTTAGTAAATAATTTTAAGAATTTTATAAACTATAGCAGTGTGGTACAAAAATAAAGATATTCTTATGTTTAAATTAAGATTGAGAGAGAGAAAGACTAAAGCACAAAAATTAATTTTTTTTAAAAATTAATATTGTTATACTACGCACAATACTATAATATAAAATAATGATATAAAATTAACTTATAATCTTCTAATATATATAGTTAATAATCTAACTTTTAACAAAGATATTTTTATAAAAGTATTAGGTAATATTATCTAAAACTCAGTATAATTATTGGAATATAATATTTGTACTTACCAAATATTATAAAATAAAAAGAAAGAAGAATATTAATCCAAAATTATGAAAAACTTTTCAGTAAAACTAACTAAAAAGCAAAAATTACAAGATTGTAAGAGTTATGTTTACAAAATATTCTAAAATAAAATGGCATGAAATAAAATAGATGGAAGTGATATAAAATTTTAAATATGTGTTGAGAAGTAACTCTTATTATAAAGCCAAAATTACGATACGTTATTAGCTATGATTACAAAACACAAAATTTTATAATTTAGAATAATGATAGAAAATTAATTTATTATCTTCATTTGTATTCAGCATATTTTTAACAAAAATGTTTTTCATTCAAAATAGGAATAAAAAAATGTAGGAGCATAAAAGTTATGTTTATAAAATAATATAAGATAAAAGAAAGCAGAATAGAGAGATCTAAAATAAGAATGTTTTCTAAAAATACCCTCTACTTTAGGAAATTTTATCAAGTAATTCATCCGTACTTAAAAAAATACGTTTTCCGTTTTTATTGACGAACTTATCGTTAGTAAAAAAGTTTCATTTACATCAATGAAATTAAATTAAAAAAAAATAACCTATTTAATTTATTACAAAAATATGTTTTTAATGAGACGAGAATATATTCTAAAATTCATCGATATACCTTTAAAAAATTTTGCTTTAACCTATCATACTGTTTTAAGTTATTCATATTAATATAAACTGGATTTTCAGTGATTTTTTCAGTTTTATTCATTGGATAGTTATAAGTAAACAATTCAGTTTTCTTATAATTATAATTTTATTGGTTTTCTTTTGCATCTCTAGCAATAATAGAAGTAAATCCATTATTACAATCTTTGTAAAAATGCATTTATCTCTACTGTTGTTATATATTGTATTATTATTACTTCTATTATTATATTAAAATAAAAAAAGAATTCATCCATTTCTCTCATATAGGTCTGACAACAATAGAAGTAAATGTGCTGTTACATTCTTTGTCATCCCCGGATGAGTCAAGCTTAGTAAGAAACTTCTTGCTTAAGATTAACTAATTCACTTTTAAACGCGAAAACAGTTATAACAAAATTCCCCATATTTTATACTAACATATTATTTAAAGAAGTAAAAGTATTAGAATGTTTATTTTGAAATGTTATTGTTGAAAATTAAACTAAACTGTAACCCCCCCACACACACACACAGGAGGAATATATATTTTGTTTTCATAATGTTAACAAATAGTATAGAAAATAAATAATTGGAATAGCTACATTATTAAATTAATTATTTACAAAAAATAGAAGAAAATTATAGAATTAAATACTATAATGTCTAAAGTGTATCATGAATAATTTTAAACAATTTAATATAAGTAATTACATATTTTATTGGATTGTTTGAATAAGTTTTCCGGTTTCATTGTAATAATAAAATATTTTTCCTGTATAATGAACATGTTTTATATTTATTTTTGTTTTTATGTATTTATAGCAAGAAAAATAGATATTTATTGTGATATATGATTTTCCAAGGGCTTATTTCTATATATATAATTGAAAGTATTAATATTCTTATGAATCAATGAAGTTTTGGAAAAGAGGAAAAATTCAGAAAATAATGTCCAAACACCTTTAACAGCATGAGTGGAACTTAACCTATGATTAGATCTAAAGTAACATGTCATTATATTTATGCTCAAAATGTTGGCCTAAGTAATCTTTTGAGAGTGAGAACTCTATTGTACAAAAGAACACTGTTTTGTTATTTTTGACTAAAAATAGATAAGTGTGACAATGAATATTTATTATGCTTTAAGCTTTATTATGCTTTTGAGTTAGAACTGTGTTATGTATGATATTCTCCTCGGTTTGAAATTTTTACAGAAATATAAATGGGATATTTTTTTTTATTTTACTGATGGTTGAAGGAATAATACTTCATTTCAGATTTGAAACTTTAACCAATTAAGCATCTGACAGGTTTTTAATAAAAATATTTCCAAAGTATTATTATCCATTTTATTTTCTCTTAGATAAGCTGTTGCAGAAACGTAACTAATTTCTTAAAATGTAATTAACATTTTACGGTATAGCATAAAACACTTTCCATCTGCAATACATAACAATGCATCTTTCTCATGTTTCACGGATATCGCCCATATATCTCCTTTCAATAGATCTTATAAAATTGTTTAGACACTTTCATGACTACATTTTTAGATAAATTTCATGTACATTTTCACAGTAAACTTAGCATGTTATGCATTAAAAATAGTCTATTAATCAGTTTTTCATTATTTTTGTTTCATGTCAAAATAATACATAAAACGTGCTATGGGAAATTTGCCTTTAATTGAACTGTCTTTTCTTAATTTAAAATTTTTATTTTAATGAAAATAAGTAATACAGATAATTGGTATATTTGGCTTAAAAATGATTGATCTTCTAGAGTTTAATCACATTATGACAAATTTTAAGTCAAGTAAAATTTCACTAAAGGAACATTCAAATGTATTACAGTATTTGAGAGATATTGATACTACTTGCAATAATTTTGAAACGTAAGCCATTAAAAGTTTAGCATTTTTATATCATAAGAATTTTATACTGTGTGCAACATTTGTTGTTATAAGAAAAATATTGTCTCTCACAGAAAATGCTGGCGTTTGCCGTGGCTAGGAGAGCAGAGTATTGTACTATAGGTCTGTTTAACAGTGGCTAAAATCCAGCTGCAACAGTTTTAGCCAAATTTTGAAACACACATTTAATTTAAAATATTATATATTAATTATCTAATTTAAGGATAAATCTGTATATTTCTTTAATATTTAAACTAAGCTTTTTCTCAAACGTTCAGTATATACATAAAAATTGAGCTTTTAACTTGCAAGCATGTTTTCAGTGAACTGTTTCATTTATAATAACGCTAGTTGCTTGCCTGAACTAATGGTTATCTTATTGGTCTTTCTATCTTTTTGACCATATTATATTTTAACTAAAAGTGGATTTCTTAACCACTTCTTTGATTATCTTGAGATATTTCGTGATCATCATTCTTATGATCATTGTCATTATAATTTGCTAGAGTCCAGAGTGGAGCTAGACCTTCTGTTAAAGATTCTTGTAGTACATTCTAATTTTAGCTAACATCTGCCAGTTCCTCATCATATTCACTTTAAAATCTGATTTAACTGAACCATGCAACGGTTGTGCCAGTCTTCTTTTTTCCGACTGGAGAAGAGGTTTGGTATAAAACTCCTTTTTATTAGATTTATTTCATTCACTTTAACAAAATAGAAGATATCCAGTTCATTTCTTTTACTCATATACTTTTAATAATATTTGGGCGTTTTAAGATTCAAAATTAAGAATCTTCGCAATAGGACATTTTTTCTTTGACACATCCAAAAATATTTCTGAGAACCTTTCTTTCAAAAACTACTATCTCTTCACTAATCATGTAGTTCTTTAGCTAAATATCTTTCATTTTTTGTAAGCAACTAAATTTTTAACCATACATTAAGAACTTCAAAATTAGAGTTTTATGTAAAGAAAGATTCATTTTTCGAAGTGAAAAGAGGATTTTATTAATGAGGAGAGTCAAAGAATATTTTGTTGGTCAGTGAAATACGATTTTAGGTTCCAGAAATTATATCACTTTTATGTTGAAAAAGTTTGTTCCAAAGTATCATTATTTCTATAAATTATGATACTTTGGCATATCTTAATATTTACATGCTTAAAATTTAAATTTTTCATAATGTGACATTTCTACCGATGCGTAAGATGATTTACATGTGCTTAAAAATAAACAAGAAACTTATTGCGACTTGTAAATTGGTAAGTACGAGAAAATTTGTGATAATATTGTCAATACGAGGATTCATAAATGTTGAAGTTATATTTCCAGAGAGGAAAAGTATCATTTTGAAAATGAATATATAAGCCTGAGAGAGTTGGATTATTTGGATTTTAATTCAATTTGATTCAATTCAGTAAATCTCCTTAATTCGGATTAGGGATGAATCAGATTTTTAAGGCTTTACATGATGGGAAACCTGTTATAACTACTTTTGTTAGCAAAGTAAAACTTAAACCTTTTTTATTTTGATTCAATTAAATATTTTATTACTATAATCATGATATTACGTCTATCACTACGATCAATGAACTATAGCAAGTTGCAAGAGCAAGCTATCCCTGAATATGCCTTCAAACTCTGACTCATTGCCCTGCCATATAAATGTTATTTTGTCAAAAATGGTTGTCAGAGGTGATTTTCCTGTACCTATGCTCGCAATTTTTTAAAAAATTTCCTCACATAGTGTTTTCAATCTTACATGTTTGTCTGATAAATATCATTTTGCTATTTACAATTCTTTCTGGTTTAGAAATTTTAATTGGCAGTAGTGTATATACATCTGATTCTACTAGCAAATAAATTCAGTACTCCTCTATCAAACCAATTTTTAATTTTAGTGTGAGAGCTATTTTAAGTATGGCTAGATTATACACCTGAAATATATGAGAAATACCTCAATCAAGCAAGAAAATCATGTTTTGATTACGTTTTAATATGCAACATCAAATAGAAGTTTTCATTTATTATCTCAATAAGGAAAAATAATTTTCTTGAGTAAATTTTAAGAAAAGGAATTTATATTGAAAAGAAATAACTTCTTTATATTTTAAAAGACAAAGAAATAGTTTTTATATCTTAAAAGAAAATATTTTAGTAATTAAAACTTTCTAATATATAATCATGAATGATGCCTTTTATAAAGTATGATTAAAAAAAGTATAACAAAGTATGACAAAAGGAGCTAAAAAGTTCCCTTTTCACTTAATAGCTTGCATATAGTATACTTTTTACTCTTAAGAAATATATATTCATTTATTTATCATGTAATTTTATATTTGAATATGATTGTTTCATTTTTCTGTTTGTCAGAATTACGAAGTAGAATTTTTGCTACATCGTAAATGGGTGGATCCTCGGCTTAAGTACGACGATGGAGGTAGACACAAATATCTGAATGGCCTAACTCACATCGATAACATTTGGTTGCCAAATACGTACATTGTGAAACACGGAAGCTTAAAAAGCGTCTTGCCAGATATGAGTCTCCGGATATACAGTAATGGAACAATACTTCATACTTTAAGGTAAATATTCGGATATTTTTTATTCAATACTTTTTAGAAAGTATTTAATGAATATTATTTTAG
Organism: Latrodectus geometricus; assembly: GCA_026290005.1. Taxonomy (NCBI): domain Eukaryota; kingdom Metazoa; phylum Arthropoda; class Arachnida; order Araneae; family Theridiidae; genus Latrodectus; species Latrodectus geometricus. The sequence goes on from JAPDSC010039209.1 coordinate 17,493, forward strand.
AGAGATCACAGTTTTAATTTTATATATTTTCTAATAATTGTTCCAAAATAGTCAAGTTAATGATAAATTAATACATTTTTAATTTATTGATTTTTTAAAATTATCTTTAAATAACATATTTAAGCAACTACATTTTTATTCAAATCTACACTTCAAAGGAAATTAGCAGTTAAGCAATATAATCAATTCAAGAGAAACCAAAGTTTACTTCCTTCGGTTAAATTTTACATTGTTGCTCGCAAAGCCTATTTAAACACAGAACAATGGTTTGAATTGATCGTTACGCTGCATGAAAGATGTAATAGCACATAACAGTAAAATTTTATTTAACATGCTAAATGCAATTATCAGGATGCTAAGTTTCATAATTTTCGTTTAATTATTTCCAAACCCATATAGTATTTTGCATCAGAACATATCATAAAATTTATTGCGCTACAGTTTATTATAGAGTAAAACTCTATAATTAAGAATCATGATCAACTAAAGTTATCAAACCACAGTTTAATGTCAAGGTCTGAATAACATTATTTTTCGAATAATCTATTTTCTTTAAAAATACAAATAACATTTATGTAACAAAGAAACATATACAAAATTTATGCAATGAAACTGAAAATAACAGTATGAAAATAATAAATAAACCAAGCATAGTAAAAAGTGAAAAAAAAATATTATTTTAAATCTACTATTAAGAGATCTCTTTTTATTCGATATTTTTAAGCTTTCCATCTTTTTTTCATTTTATTCTGAAAATTTTTATAACACTTATTGCAGTACAAAAGGTGTTCAAAATTAAAAGTAACCCGATTTCTTGTCATTTTCGATATTTTAGTAAAAAACAGTAAGTAAAGCCATTCTTTTTCTCCAGATAACGTGCAATCTAAAGCGTGTGCCAAAAAGGAAACCAGTAGAATATTTTGGAAAAATTAATTAAAGATGAGAGAGAAAGAAAGCACATAGTTTTGAAAAGAACTCTCCAATAAAACACATGCCTATAAGTCAAATAAAAAAAAAAGATAATATCAGGGATATCATATTTGACCGTATTCTGTTTTTATGTATTGAAGGATAATTTAAATTCATTTATACTTTTTTTAATATGTTAATCATTTTATTTTTAATTGCTGAGATCAGTAGTAAAACAAAATCTTCATTTTAATATATATTTTTTGTTATTATTTTAACCATTTTTTAGATAAACTTATTTATTTATATTAAATATATGTGCTTATATATAGCAAAAAAAATGCATGTAGTACTTTTTTTGTTTATTTCAGAATTCGCGTAAGTAATTCCTGGCAAAACCAAACCTTAAATTTATATTTCAATTACAACAAAATGAATTTATTTTTCTCAAAAGCAAATGATTTTTCACTTTGTTATTTTTACAAAACATGAAGCTCTTTACATTCTAATTGAAAATGGTTCTTAAAAATATCATCTAATGGGGTTTCGTTGTTAGTATTTCAGTTTGTTATCTTCTCCTCTGTACTTATATTCAAATTTGATGAACTAGTACTTATGTTAATCTTTTTTGGAAGTCTTAATAACAGGCAAAGAATTTTGTTTTGAGCCACCAGTCTGTGACTAATAGTCCATTTATAGTCTTAAGACGATGTTAATTTTTTAAATCCCAGTGAAAATAATTCATAAAAATTTGATCAGCTAATGCAGTTAATGTTTCGATTTTCCATCTCCAAATCCTAAATATGAATATTAATCTGAATTTCAGTTTTTTTGGATAATACTTAATAATTGGCAAATGAAAAACAATTCGTGAGTTATTACGATAGTTTGAGTTATTAATAATTAATTTTATGCAGTTTTAAAACGGTATTAATTCTTTTTAATTTTAGGGAAAATAATTCATAAAAATGTGATCAGCTAACGTAATTTAGCTGTTAATGTTTCGATTTTCTATTTCATGTGCATGTGTTCAAATCCCATGGAATGATATGTATAATAATCGATGCTTCACTTCTTTTGCTAATATTTAAAAATTGGCTCCGGATGCCTAGTTGAGATAGTACACCAGTCTGTTAAAAACAGTACATTTGTAGCTTTAAAAAGATGGTAATTCTTTACAGTCCTGGTGAAAATAACTCATAAAAATTTTATTGACAGTAAGCTCAGAAAATCTTTAAATATGATTACTCCCTTTCATATAAATTAATAAAATGTTAGGGTCTTTTGTCCTCAGAGAAGGGAAGTTCATTAAAATATTCTAGGTTTATACCCGTGGAGTTAATGGTGAAGAAAGCAATAATATATTTTTAGGAGTTAAAACTCGAGTTATGATGCTGTGCAAAATTTCACAAGTCTGCAAGCGTTTGATTAATTTTTCCTTTCAAGATCTAAGTATTTAGGCCAGAACTCTAGATGACGATATTATCTGTAAACATACCCACCTCACAGTTCCTGTAAGTAATTTTTTCAAAACCGCTTAAGACATTTCTGACAGTATGACGCTTTAATGGCATTTCTAGTAATGTTACCCAATGGAGGATCATATTGTCCTCTGCGATGTATCGAGGAAAATATTAATGATAGAATTACGATTTATACAGATTATTGGAAAAGGTATAAAACTCAGCAACCCGCAAAAGCTGGCTTATTCCCTTTGGCAGTTAACCACAAATATAGTTTCGCTGCTCCAGAATCATAATGCTCATATGAATATGTCGAACGTTTATCGAAATTGATTAAATTAAGGAATAAAATACATCCCAGTGTTACACGGAAATGTTACATGCTGTTATCTTTTAGAATTAATTTGAAAAAAGCACAAGAAATGAGAGTAATTATTTTGATTCAATTACAGAAGCAAAAAGAACTTTCCACTTGAAATAAGCACTAATTAGCATAAGCGATTCCCCTCTTACCATTTTCATGATTATATTTATTTTTAACATTATTTTGTTATAAATTGTGTGTCATATTATATCATTTCATTTGATGTTATTGGGACACAGAAGTACCGCACTATGTTAATAACTTAGATACAAGATTGGGCAGATAAATGAAAAATCCCTTTTTTATGTATCAATAAATTTAAAAGTCATGGATTTGAAATTTGAGTAGTAATGATGACTACCGGCTGGTGAGAAATGTGTGTGATTATTTTAATAATGTAAAGAGAAACATATTGTTTTAATTTACGTCCTTCACATTTGCATAGTCTTGAATTTCGTCATTTTCTAAATGACTTAATTTTGATATATTTTAATGTGTATTCTTAAACAAATAGCACAATTTTTAATTTTTTCTAGCTTTGATTAGAAAATCAGAAGTTTATAATAAAATAACTTGCAGGAAAATGAAAAAAAAATATCTTCGATTTATTAATAGTGCTTTTAAAACAAAACAGAATCTTTAAATGCTTAATTTTAAGTCTGATCGATGGTAAAAAAGTGCCTATTAAACTAAACAAATATTTTAAATGAAAATTAACAATTATCTTAATAAATAGAGTAGTCCACCAGTAAAAATAGATTATTTTTCTATTAAGATTAAAATCGACTCAAAGGTATAATTAATAACTATTTTTTATTATTTGAATACATAAGAAAATTAATATTATAAACATAATCATTTTAATGACAAAAATATATATTACTTTATTTACAATAATGAATGAATGGTTCTGAAGAGGTAAACACATTGAAACCACTTTCTCTATCCAAACATTTAGCTGATTGTTCTCTAGGCGTGAACCACTTATCTTTCTTACTTCATCATCAATTATAAGTGTGGTACACGCAAGAAGATTAATTACCCAATCAAGAAAAAAGTGCAAAAGAATCAGACGAGAACATTTATTTTAAATAATGGTGATAATTTTTTTTGAAAATCATACAAACAATATTTTTAAAAATATGCAATTACCGATTAGGCACTGGTCTGTTTAAGAACTTAATATATGTTCACAAAATAAAAATCAATGAATGTAAATATGATCTAATACAAAATCCTTTTAGCTATAAGAAATGGCTAGAATTATTCTCCTTTTACACCATTTTAGAACTAAGCTAGATGAAAAAATTAATAAAAAATGGGACTAATATTAGTAATAATAAACTAATCTAATAAAATAGCTTAAATAAAAAGAATTATCGAAAACACAAATAAGTGGAGTTATAACAATTTTTAATTATTTTATAATGAAAGCAAAATTATTTGACAAAGCGTAGGAAACAGCTTAACACTTGTGTGTGTGTGTGAAGACATTTGAATATCCATCATTCCCTCATGTACTGCCTTTCTGGGACACTTTTTCATTGATAGTGGGTGTATTAACGCTTTACAATGGAGAAAACTTGGAAAACTCAGATGTCCGTAATTTCATAGTCTCACAGTCTTTTTTTTTCCATTTTTTCCATATTTCATATTTCATACATCATACCATATTTCAACATTGGATGAGATCAACAGCTGGACTTCTATTTCCAAGTCTTACTCTAGGCTACAGTGAACTATGCAAAACGAATATTTTAATAAGTAAACTTCTAGAAAAATATTTTTTCATAAATTTAAACTTAAATAAAAATATATATATACATAATGTTAAGAAAGGAACTCTGAAGCTCATAGTCTTATAAATTATATTTATTCATTTTAGAGCACTCATTGATTTTTAAATTCAAAGCATATTTTACACAATAATTTTATAGGATTTAACTCAAAAATATATTAGTTAACTTTTCCAAATATAACTTCAAACTTATTAAAAATAATTCCAATTTTAGACTGTTAGGAAATCCAACAATAATATAAGTTGTGTTAAAAAGTTTGTTTTTAACCTAAATGTACTCAGATAAGTTTATGTATCGAATAAAAACTAATTAGTTACAATCGAAGTTCCAGTTCACATAATTGTTATTAATTTAATTTAGTAGATATTAACTTATATGTACGTTAGGGTCCACACAGCCATGTCTTTAACCTAAACATATTCTAAACAATTGAATTATATATACCAAGTAGTTACAATTGACATTTCAATTCCATAATTTCATTAATTTAATTTATATATAGTTTCCCATGTAAGAATATATTATCTTATTAGCCAGGATTAGTTATTTTTAATGGTAATTTGAAAAATATCTCCCAGAACCTGAATATAACTATAACTATTAATGATTTAATTTATTTCTAAAATCCCTTTTGAAGGTGATACTGTTGTAACTTCAAAAGATAATTCACCAACTTAATTAGAATGAATTATTTCTGCGCATTTTTGATGAGTGGCACCCAGACTTATGACCATTTACTTATGTTACTTCTTTTCTTTAATAGATTTGCTTCTCAAAAACTATAAAAATATGATAAAAGAAATGTACATTTTTGCAATCAAGAAGCAATTGATTACAAGCAGTAACTCAGTCTGACTTATGTTTGAGGATATTTCACATGCTGTCTAACTACTGAAATTTCCTTTTTGATTCATCCAGTGTAAAGTGTTCATACTTGATCTTATATGAAGATCACGGATGATCTTTACTGTTAAATCATCCCCTAAATTTTTTTCAGAACCCTGACCACTGCTCAGTTTTTCGCTCTGAGCTGCTCACTATTGAGATTTGTTTGCTTGCCATCCGGAATGATGCATCATTTTGTGGTGTCTGCTGTGATATCCAGTACTTGGATAGTTGCAGTGATATCTAGTACTTGGATGCGTGGTCGCATGTTGGTGATGTGGTAGGCATCTCCATCATTCGTCTGATTTTACAACTTCCTCGCAACCAATGCACACATTTGCAATGAACCCTCTCTTATGTCGATGTCCATGGAAATAAAAGGGCGGATGCCCTGGCTAAAAAAGGTGCTGCTAGTCCTTTTCCATTCGATGCTATTCTCACCTATAGTGAGTTGCCTTCTATATGAAAAAGAGGTGTCCGGTTATCTGGAGCCTTCCCCCTGGTCATGATTGGTACTTTTAGGGTGATCCTAGTGATTTCATTGCTTTCAAGTGTTCTAGAGCTGATCAGACTACATATTCTGGGGTTGCTAGTAGCCATTTTCGTGGTTTTAGATTTGATGTCAAGCGTAAACTCTATCCTACTTGTTGTAAATGCGTTTCAATCAGACTATCCCCCAACACTTTCTTTTGTGTCTGGGATTTACTACGGAGGATTTTCTTGAGAATTCCCTCCTGTTTCTTGATTTTGTAAGGATCGAGGGACTCGTGGATATGATATAACAATACTACACCAGATGAGATCAGAAACAACAAACACAACAACAAATCATCACCTAAATTTAAGTAATATATTATATAACTCATCATTAAAATATATATCTCTTAAGCGGAATTGGGAGGATCAGGTTTCAGTAGCACATTATATACCTACATCATTTCCAAATGTAAATACCGTAGCAACATAATTAATTGATATTACATCATAATGGTTTGATACCGCGTAGCGGACAATCTAATAATTGAAGTATGAAACACATGACGTGGGAGAAAGGAATTTGACTAAGAAAAGAATTTAAATCTAGATAGGGTTCCGTATTCAAGTATTGCTGTTGTGGAAAGCCGAAAAACTTCCTGTACCCACCCTGACAAAAGTGCAAGCGGAAAATTAAATAGCAATATCATTCGCTCTAATTATTAAACTATTAAGAGTAACATCCAAAAAACCAGAAAGTCATTCTAAGAAAATTAAACAATATGAACATGAAACAAGTTAACATCAAACTTTACATTGATAAAAATAAGTCAAATGTCTTTTAATCAAAAGCATCTGCCATTTTCATATCTTTCAGTGCTTTTAGCATTTGAGAAAAGGAAAAAGCATTCCTTTTGAGTCGAAAAAAAATTAGTAATCACTACCACTTTGTGATATAAAGTACAAAAGACCAAAATACTACAGTAAAATACATTGTTCTGTTTGCCTACCAAATCTCAAAACTTTTGGTAAGTGGCCACGGTGATTCAAATGGGAAATATGCAAAGTTCATTGAGTTTACATGAAATTCAGCTTAGAATCTATCATCGCTGTAGCATGAGATTAAATTTCTGATTCATCAATCGGTGACAATTATTTTTTAATAAACACTTGACCGCATAATACAGACGTATCATGTAATTGAGTAGAAAGAAGGAAATCATGCTGTTTTACGAAACATATTTATTGTATCACGTTTAGCCGAAACTCCATCGCTTTCTCAATCATCTTTATTATTTCAAAACTGTAAGTCATTATGGAAACTCTTCCCACAGACTTAATTATTACAGACTGAATACGAACCCAGACTGTTTCGTATTTAGTTTATAATAAAAATGTAACAGGTTGTTCAAAAGTAGTAAAATGCTCTAAAGAATATTTTATAATTGAGTTCTTACATTCTTATGAAAATAAGAAATTTCCTATCATCATTCAGTATATAAATTATTAATATATACTTTGATTTCTCTCTCTCTCTATCTACATATTTAACGTTATACATATAATTTACATGTTATTTTACAGTACTTTTAATAAAATATATTGTTGAAAATATCTATTGATTATGAATGTTTTTGTTACATAAATTTCTTTATATTTTCATCAATTCTATGATATTTTCATTTTTACACAGACGTGGTATTTCTATCAACTGTCAAGGAAATCTCAAAATATTTCCTTTTGACAATCCAAAATGCCCATTTGCTATTGAAAGTGGTATGTACTGATATATTTTTATAAAGATTTTTCAAGACATTAAATGTATTAACGAAATAATTTAATGTCAATTAACCTAAATAATTTTCTTAGCGTTATACATATAATTTACATGCATTGGTTATTTTTCTATATTTTCTGTAATAAATACAAAATGTGTCTACGTGTTTGCTTAATCAATAGCATGCTTGTCTTTGTTTTGTCTTTGTTTGCTAAAATTTCCTGGAATATTTATGTTTGATTTATAATTATTGTGATTTGCATGGAAATTTAAAATATTCACCCCACATCTTTTCATTTACATAAATACAGAGAAATGTATATAGAAACTAAAAATATATAAAGATAAGGAAAAACTTACAGATCTTTCAGTTATATAATCGCTAAAAGCATGTCATATTTCATTTAACTAAGTGAAGAAATAAAAGTGATTTCTATTTTTTTGAAAGTTTAATTGTAATGACTTATGCAAAGTATATAGAAAAGAAAGAAACAATTTATAGATTCTAGCACACTTTGTATACAGTATGCATAATATAAACCATAAAATCACATTAAATCTTAACACAAGCAATGTTCGCATCACGTAGAACGTTGGAAAATATTTTATATGATATTCACGCATGCAAGAGGTTCGTGCGTTACCTAGACGACCGTGCGACGCTATCGCAAACTGGCGATTTGCCCAGCGAATCTTATTTTATTTCAGTAGATAATTAGAATAATTCTAAATAATTATAGATAAAGTAAATTGATTGCAATATGTGACCGAAAAAAATTAAATGAATTAAATTATCTTTAATGATCAGTTTCAAAAGCAAAGTAGTTTTGTTAATTGTGTCAAAAACTTGGGTGTGAGACTAAAAATGGAAATTAAAAATTGAAACAAACTTTTGCAGAATTATGAAGCTTTGTGTGTTTGCTTAGGAAAGTGTTGCAAACATTGTGAAAAGTGAAAATTAATGGGTTTACTACTTATCATTTTAGAAGTTTGAATTTTTCTCTTTCTGGGAAACAGAATTATCATGAATTGATAAGATAATCAAAATTAAGATTCCAAAATTAAAATTTTTCTTTTCTTATAAATTTACTTAATAAAATTGTCCTAAAATACTAACTATAATAATAATAGAAAAATAATAATAGAAAATAATTAACAAACATGTCTTTAAAATAACCAAAATACATCATGAGCAATCAAATTCATACTCTGCCATCAGAAATGAAGAATTTTTGTCCCCAAAAAATTTTCATTCACTTAATAATTTATTTACAAGTAAAATTTAGAAATTATCCTCTTTGAAATGCGACGTAATAATTTAACTCAAGATTTATTATTTGTATTTTGCTGCACTATCTTCATTCACGAATAAGTACAAATAATATTAATAATATTATATAATAAATTATATGATTAAATAAATTTTTTTATAAGACAATTTGGGGATAATTGTGTGTATGAATAACCTTATTTACACTTAACTAAGAATTTTTTGAAGCAGAAAATTTTCATTCTGTTAACAATGAATTCCAAATAAAACTTAAGAATTATTTTTTTGGAGTAAAAGAGATAATTCTATACAAGATTTGTTATTTATAATTTACTACACTATCCATATTCATTAATAAGAAAGCAAATAAGATCATCATGTTTATTAAAAAAAAAGTCTAAATAAGAAAGTCATGTTTTGATGCTTATAACTAAGTACTTTGATACGACGGTCGTTTTGGTGACGTAATTTCAAAATATTTATGAAAGTATAAATAGACAAAATGCTAGAATGCACATTCTATCACATTTGATATATAAAAATTTTAATCTTTTATGAATAAATATTATTTGCAATCAGTGACTTGTGCTTGTATTCTTTAGTGGCACTAGAAAACGATGAAATGGAATTGCAATGGAGTGAAAAGAATCCATTGGAAAAAGCATCTTCTATACAGTCTTTTAATGCTTACCTCATCAAATCGAATATGGGAACTTGTGGAGAAATGTTTACATGGAGAGGTTTGTAAAATAAACTAAACAGTCCCTTTTCGAAGACTAGAATTTAATTAAGAATTCAATGTTATTTGAAAAAAATTGTCACTCTTATTTTTTTGCTCAAAAATAACCTAAAAAAGGAAAAGATGTTTATATTTATATTCAAAGTTTTTTTTTCATTTTAACGAACTATAATTAAATGCTTCAAATTAAAATTCATTACTGATGGTGAATCCTGATATTTCAAAGCTACAAATGTCATAGTGATTTGCAATAACGGAAAAACTATGCATGCATCAGTATGCTCAATACAACACCTTTTAAAACTTCACAAGAATTCAGTGCTATCAAGAGGTATAACTTAGGACTAATTGATATTGAATCAAGGTTTGATGTACATAAAGTCATTAGTCATTAACACTTCACCATATACAGTACTGTTTCAATGGAGTTGCTCTCGTTCAAGATATATAGCGTTCAACAACAAAAATGTCGTTTTTAAGAATGAAACTGTGTTTTATAAAATATTGATAATAGTTTGGGGTGTATCTGGTGATGATTGGTTGGTTAGGTGCTTAATGGTAATTTATTTTGTACACGAGGGTTGATTAGAGAGGGGTCCACAATTTAAAGAAGCATTCCGAATCTCTACAAACATCCATGCCTGAAAATAAAATCAATGAAATGTTGAAACTTAACCATGGTGCTGCTATTAGGCGTATCTGTTGGATTGTTGCTTTTACTACCGAGTAATATATCTTCTTATAATCCCCTTGAAAGTTTGGAAAATGATTAGATTAGACAGTCATTCACTTAGTCGTGCTACAAAATGTATGGATTAAGTAGTAGGTAGGTTGCCATATTTTGCATTCAGTAGTATTACTTATGATACCATGCCTAATATTAATAATCTCAGGGATATATTTTTTCAACTTTCTTTGAAAATGTCTTCAAACTAAATTATTGTCTGAAAAAGTTTTAATATTGAAGGCGTTGAATATATTTTTTTAACTCCAGTTATTTTACTAGAGGCATTTTTTTCTCTATGTAGTTATAATTATATGGACACGTTTACTTAAATTGAAAGGGAAACTTCCGCACACAATTTTGCATTCCCTACTAGATCAGAAAAAAAAATCAATAGCAATGAGTAATCCTAAATAAAATACATTACTATTTCCAGTTTCCATTGCAGAATGTTAGTTGCATCACATTTTTTATCATAGACATTTTGATTGCTTATAACTTACAGTAGTTTCCAAAATTAAGATAAAAACACAAAAATATCAAGCATTTTAAAAAATAATGCATAGAATTTAAAGAAACTCATTCAGTAACAATACTTATTAAAATATCAAATATCACTGTATAGAATTATTATTTAAACAAATTACATCAAATTATATTTTATGGTACTTTAGAGATGTTCAAAGGGATATCGTTAACAAAACAGATTTATGAATTTGGTACAAGAGAAACGTTCTTGGTGAGAAGCAGAATATTCCCCACAAACAACACAACACTAACAGAAGTAGTGATGTTACTATTTATATAGCTATCTATTTGGAAGTAAGTTAAGGCAAGTACTTCCTCAAAATAGTTGTAAGTGAACAAAGATATCAAATGAAATGAGGTAACTACACTTTTTACTTAAGGCATCTCAAATAGATCTCAGTTGCTGTTTGGCAGAATTTTAGTCCGATGATCATGCTAGTTTTTTTATTGCTTTAAATTATTATTTTGTTTTAGATAATCATTCAAGATGCCAAACCTTCTCTGTTGATTTATTAGGCCTGTGTGAATATACACTTGTATAGCTCTCATTTTATAATAAAACAATGAGTTATCTCACTAGCATAAGAAACAGTATAAGATAGAAACGCCAAAGACATCTTCTCGTGTATTAAGTATACTACTACGGTAAGTCGATATTAGCGTTAAATGTTTAGTAGTTAGAGAAAAAATATAACCTCCAAATTTAGTTGCAGCTCTTTTCTATCATGAATATGTATTAAATATCAGTCTTCGACACTATTCGTTGTAGTTGAACTTATATAATTAAATCACTTTGATGCTTAACCAGCGGTTCAATATTGTTATCATTTCTTATGAGCAATTGAATAATTTACATCTAAACATCTGACCTCTTGTGTCTAACTTTGATCTGTTTCTAATATCCTAATTGCTTAACATTTTAGTTCTTCAGGAAAATGAGGTGACAAAATTATTGTTGTTTTTTAATTTTCTTATCCTTGAATCCATATAAAGAAATTTACAGACTTTCTCACAAATATGTATCATTATATTATTGTCAAATGAAATGTTTCAATTAAATTTTCGCTAAAATTTGCTTCTAAATGTGCACGTTTTTCATAACCTTTTATTTAATAACTTATTTATAAATATTATATGAATCAACTTATTCTTGAATATATTATCGATGTTTTCATGATTGTTTTTAGTTTTTGAAAACTAATTAATTGTTCAGAAATTTTTTGATTAGTATAATTTTGCCAAAATACTTGTTGGCTAACTGATGTATTGATTTGTAACAATTATGATATGTGTGATAATGCTTTTATATTATCGTGTCATAATTGTTAGTAATCAGCATCACATCAAGTTATATTTTGGATTAATTATTTTTATTTGAATTTGAACACTTCATTACGTAAAATTTTTTTATGGAAATGTTATATTTTTATGAAATTACAAAGCTTTTATATAAAAATATCCATAAACACATTTTATTGCAGGTAATTACAGTTGTCTTCACATTCTTCTTATATTTACCAGAGATAAAAACTACTACTTCAGTTCCGTATTTGTTCCTGGAATTATTTTAGTCACAAGTGCATTTATCAGCTTTTGGTTGGACAAGGGAGTTGTTCCTGCTAGAGTAATGATTGGAGTAACTACGATGTTGAGTTTCTGTACCACAACAAACAACTTTCGGTCATCGCTACCCGTGGTATCCAGCCTTACTGCAATGAACTTATGGGACGGTGTTTGCATGTTTTTCATATATAGCTCCCTCCTAGAATTTGTTCTTGTAAATTATCTTTACCGGAAGCCCCCAAAAGAAACTCCCTCTGAATCTTCACTCCTCTATATTTGCAATCAATGTAAAAAAGTAAGTAATGTTTTAGCGCTACTTACATTTTACTTTAATATTTTGTGATATTTTATCACTACTTAATGTTTCTAATGTTTTATCATTACTTAACAATATGATTTTGAATTTATATTGTGCAAATGCAATTCTGTTCGAATACTCTGAAAGAACAATATTAAGATATATTACTGCTTCTGAGTTAATTTTTTTATACATAATATTTTTTCATTGAAAAGGGAAAAAATCTAAATTAAGTAAATGTATAAATAGTGATTTCAAGCAGTAGTTTTTCAAAACTATATGATATTCAATCTAAAAACAGAAACAATCATTTAATTATTTATTAAATTAAGTTGTATAAATACAAATCGTTAGAAATGTGCCATAAAACTTACTTTTTTAAAGCTTTTTAGATACTTCCTGTTTCATCAAATAAAATAAAATTCTTTTTTCTCTGAACGTAGGCACATTTATTTTGTTGTATTAGTTTTTAGGTATAAAATTCTAAATAAATACTAATTTTCTGCATTCTAAAACTAACTTTTTTATTCTAAACCCTCTAAAAATTACGATTTTATATTAAAATTCGTTTGTATTTCAAATGAATGTTATTCAATTTAATTTGTCCTAGGGACATGATCTCTGGTTTCATTCATCGAGATATCAGCAGAACCGTTAGCACTCTTACCTTAGGCTTAACAACTCAATTATTCAATTTCTACCTTAGGTGTAGATGTTCTTATCATTACGGAGTCCTCTTTAAATTACAGACCACGTTCAATGAACTCTCATGTGCAGAAAGTGACAGTGAAGCGTCAACCAAACCAATCTCTTGTTTAGTTTAGTTAGTATATCGATTCATGGTAATTTTTTTTTCTTTTTTTTGCACAAGATCTTATAAGAGTAGGATTAACAATATTAAGTGTGAGTTTCAAACTATTATAAGCATCCACGTTTGATGTGAAGTCGAATCTACGAATTGCTGAAATGAAGGATAGTATTCTAACCATTTATATATTATATTAGCTCAATGAGGTTACCTATGAAGATTATCTTAAAATAATGTAAGATATAAATTTAATGTTAAAAGTAGTAAAAGAAGACATAAATTTAATGTTAAGAGATATAATTTTTTTTCAAAATACAACCCTACTTTTGCACTGATGGTAACCATGATTTTTTTCCTCAAGAAATTGTGGTTTATGTTTTTGCGTGTAACTTTACTTTTAATTTTTGTTTGAAAAGCTAATTTTTCTGTACTAATAATTTTTTCTAATATGTCTTTAAATTTTTTAAATGATTTTTTGCAGAGTCGTCAAGAGCAAGCAGAATCTGATCAAAAAGATGAAGAAAAGAAAGATAAATCAAGATTTGCTTGGATAAGATCCAGTGAATCAAATTTCTCAAATCTTTCACCTAAGGAACTGTCTTTTAAAATAGAAAACATAGCTAAAATTGTGTTCCCAACGAGTTTTACAATATTTGTCCTTTTATTTTTCATTGTATTTGCAGGTATACTACCACATAACAGTGATAACTGGGAAATTCAACCCTCTGCTAAATGATTCAATATAAATCTCATAAGATTCACATTTAAAAAAAACATTTAATTTTGAGCTCCATTATTTACCTTTCCCTTTTTTGTGTTTACTTATGTGCTTTAAAAAATCAAAATTAAGTATTTTCATCACAATTCTGGCTTTTACTACACAGCAGTGTTCCACAAAAATTTCTATGGAATTTAAATTTCTTTGCATTAAAGTGCATTTTTATTGATACATTTTCCTTATAAAAATATATTTATATCGGTAACAAGGAGCAATTTTTTGTTTTATTCACTTTCAGTATTTCATATCTTTTACACTGTAATTAAAAATTTGAATTATTTTAATCATCCATTATTAATTTTATTACTTGAATGCACAAATAAGGTTTGCATATAACTGCACAATCAAATTAAAGTTTGAGCATAAATTACAAGAATATATATCTATTTCTCATTAAATTTGAGCTTTACTATACGATGCATGATTTTATGCAGAAATCAAATGTATTAGAATAAGACAGAACACTTTTAAATTCTCTTTGAAAATTAATTTCATGATCAAAATTAAAATACGAATTTAAAGAACTTAAAATAGGAATTTTGTGATTATGTTAAGGACTACTATTTCTTCACTAATTTTCAGCATTGTATGCAAATATAAATGTTATCAATTGATAATCTGAGTTTTATTCAAATACCATTGTCAGTTAAATATTGAAACAAATTAAGGCATTAAAATTAGCAGCATTTTTACTCAACGAGTAATTCTGGAGAAAAAAAAACTGACATAGTTATTTTTATTTTATAAAATCTTATCATTTAAAGAGCTTTAACTATATGTTTTATATGTTCAATTGTGTTTTAATTTGTAAATATATAAAGTTAATTTTTATGTCAATTGTATACTGTTAATTTTTACTCTTTTTAATAAATTATATTTACCGAAAAATTATTGATTTTCATATTGTTTTACTATCTACTATCATAAATACATACATAATCTTTATTAGAAAAATATAGATAAACAAATAAATTATTTGCTTATGAAGGGTGTATCAAAATTGGCGCATAACTTTTCGTTCGGTGATAAAAATTGGGACCCAGGATCATTTGATTTAGCACCAGTGGATTTCTTTTTATGGGATTATTTGAAACCAAAAGTCTATGCTAACGAGCCCACAAGCACGTGTGCATTAAAAAAAGGAAATTTAACGTCGCATCAAAGAAATTCAGCCACCTTAATGCAAAATGGTTCTGGAAAAAGATAAAAAGTGTGTATGGGTCTGCAAAGTCAGGCCATTTCTCCATTGGTTTTTCTATATAACCCTATTCTATATACTTAACAATGCAATAGAAGAATAAAAATTTAAGGAAGATAAAAATACTTTATATTTAATTAAAATCTTGAGTTAATTTTACACTAAGTCCTTTTAATGGCTAAAATTTAAGTTCCTAGTTTGAGATTGTCAGTTGCTTTCACACGAATTGATTCATACATTTTTAGAACTTCCTATTCATACATACATAAAAGAGAGAGGATCTGGGACGGTAATATTTGGTTATCGGGCTTAGTCCATTCATTAACAAAGGAAAATTAAAAAGTATAAAAAATATGACAAGAAAACGTTATATAAAAATGAAGAGTACAACTATTGTGTGCCTGCAGAGTCTTTCATTATATGATTGTTAGGGAAAAAATAGTCATTTAAGTTGTGAAGTCTTTAAATGCTTATAGGGTTTTTAAAAAATAATGTGTTAAAAGTCTGAGTCTGATAAATCGTCTGTGGAGCAAGTAGAAGGGGGGCTTCTGTTCTTGCACAAATTGAGACCTTTTCTATGAGGAGCTTAGCAATTAATGTTAATTTTTTCCTGTGGAGAGCTGAACGAAGGTAGAATTGAAAAGGAACAGTATAGCTAAGGTTTTGTATGCATTTGATATGATATTGGGCAGTGTAGATACATTGCTTGATGTAATGAAAGGGATTGCCTTGCAGCAGAAACAAGGAGATAAAGAATTTCTATTTATTTTTTTCTATTTATTTTTCCAACATTTCTAAAATAGCTAGTTTCACAAATTATTAAAAAGTTCTGGTGTTAATTGGCGATTTTACTTGATTTTTACGGCAAATCGCAGATGATAGAAGGTAGAAAATAACAATACGATAGAAGTGGTCCAGAAATCATAACCAGTTCCGTACATGCATCATTCTGTAAACATTTTGTGATGGATGGAGAAACAATGCTCTGTGTTAAAATTTAAATAAATAAATTAAAAGAATTAAAAAAATAAAAAATATACATAATAATTTAACACGACTGTTTATTGTCGTATGAGGTATGGCTCAACATTATCTGTTCGAGGAATAATAATGACGTCATAATGTGGCAGAAATAATAGGTGAAAAATAAAATATGAAATCTAACTATAGTGTGAATAAATAATTTAGAATGCAAAGAAATGAAAGAAAAGCTGATAGAGTGTTGTTTGAAAGGCCTGCTAAGACGAAAATTTACACAAAATTTAAATATAGTGCAAACATTAGGTATTATTATGAACTAATTGATGAAATGGAACACTTAAGTGAGGATTATTGATGAGGTCATGCTGCTCATTCTGCTGGTGATTTTGAATATTGGAAAAGCAGGAACTTGCGCAAGCTTCCCGCTACATTCTCACGGTTACCCCGTAAACTTTCATGTGATGGAGATTCAAAATCCCCTAAAAAAGTCTTACCTTAAACGATTTTTGATTACTGCACGCTGAATAAAATCATGGGAAAGTATTCGTGTATTACTACAAATTGAAAAATAGCACGATAAATAATTGAATAAAGAATATAAGAAATCGTAACGTTAAATACGTATTTAATGGAACCTACATTCTTGAAGAATAGTAGAAGCTTAGAAAAAAGCTTGATTTTTGCAGCCCATGGTGTTGGCTTGAGCATTTGAATTGATAGCACAATCAAAAATAACGTGCTATTAATAGATACAAAATGCATGGTTTCACAAAATGCATGGTTCAACATGCAATGCCTTTAACGCATGGTTCCAGAATCTGAGCAATTATTTTGAAATGGGACAAATACAGCGTAATTGAGAAAAAAATCGTAAATCTATATTACTGTTAATATCTGAGATTATAATACTGAGATAACTATTAACACACATATCTTACAATGATGAACATTCTGCTTGGATATTGAAGAAGACTGAAATGCACAGATTAAAATGCATAATTGAAGTAAAAAAGTTCACACAAGTTACAAAGTCTAATGCGCAAAATTGATGATCAGAAATAATGAGATAATTAATAAATTTATGAAAACTGAAAGGCACAGATTTAAATTAATCATTTAAATTGACAGATTCCCTCAAAGTTCAAAATCTAATTATATCTAATGCATGCATTTAAATAATAATATCTAATGCATGAAAATGAAATTGTAAAAATAATGAAATGATTAATAAGATTAAATGAACAGTAGCTATCGTGCTAGTCAAAATCGTCAGGGAGACAGAAAAACTCGAAATTTATGGGGGTCAGTTAGCCCACAAGAGCTCACTCAAAGTCTGCTCTATTATTTTAAAATGGAACAAATATGAGGAACTGAGTAAATAAATCACTTGTATTCATAATCTAACTTAATTTCGGAAAATACAAAAATAATGAAAAACTTTTAAACTCAATTTTTCTATGATGAACAATCTGCCTAAATAATTTTGAAAAAAATTGAAATACACAGATTACAAAGGATAATTTAAGTCAAGATCTTCACATAGGGTTCAGAATCTAATGCGCAAAATTAAAATATACAAAAATAAAGAGATAATTAATGAGACACAGAAACCTCACAAGCATAGATTAGAAAGGATAACTTAAGTAATGAATTTCACACATGGCTCAAAATCTAAGTATATCTAGTGCATAAATTTAAGGATCAAATCTAAAACATAAATTTGATTTCGTTCAAAAAAGATGAGATAATTAAGAATATTAAGCTAACACACAATAGCAAACATACTAGTCAATATTGATAGAGGAGCAGAAAAGCGTATTATTTATGGAGATCATTGAGCCTTCAAGGTTACACTGAGTGTGTGGAATTATTATGCAACGAAACAAATGTATGGGGTAGATGAGAGGAAGTAAAGTATTATCGAAAACAAAATCGAAGTAAAAACAAAATTAATATTAAAATCTTAAACAATACAATCCTAATGAGATAATTATTAAACTTAGTCGTACAATGATGAACAATTTGTTTAAATAATTAAAAAAATTAAAAAACACTAAATACAATTTATAATTTTAGTCTAAAACTCACATTGGATTCAGAATCAATGCGTAAAAGTGAAATATATAAAATAATGGGAAATTTAATAAAATTAAAAAAAACAGAAAGGCACAGATTAAAATGAAAAATTTCACACAAGGTTCAAAAACTAATTATATATCTTATGTACAAAATAAAATATTAACTCTAATAAGTTTGAGCAAAATAATGAGATAATAAATCATATAAAGCTAACTGTGGCAATGGTACTAGTTAATAAGACAGAGAGGCATAGTTGCGCAATAATTATGGAGATCAGTGAAGCGAATAAAATTCACGCAGAATTTAAGCTATTAATTGGGCCATAACTCCTGAACGAATGTTATATTAAAATTAATTATACATAGTTCGAAGCACAGGGTTTGTTTCAACAAAAATAATAATTAAGGTTTAAGTGGACTGATTATTTTGAACATAGCTATATATTTAAAATTACTCTAAGGATTTGGAAAATACAATGAGTGAAAATCAACTCATTAGAGTAAAGGCTTAAGAGGAATTAATTATGCGTTTAACAAACAAATCAGTTGCACTTAAAAGGAAACATATTTTGAAGCTTTTAAGTATCCACTCCATTTAAGAAATAATTAAAATAAAATAAAATAATAAAATATAATTAAAAATAATTTAGATAATTTAAATTAGATTGAAAAGACGATTGAATCCAAGGTTATTGTTAAATTATTATATTGGGAAGAGATTAGATTTTACTGGTATGCCGGAAAACATGAAATTTATATATTGTATTAAGTATAATAATGCTGGGTCCAATCGTCCCATGTACACAATCTAAGTATCAAAATTTACAGAATAAATGCATGACTCGAAATAAGATGACGTCTGGGCACTTACCTTTAAATTACCTCATGCTTTAAGCTATTTATTGTTCAATCAAAGAGGTGATAAGGATTCCGAGAGCACTGATTTCAAGTGGGGATGTGGATATATTCCAAGTTCTTTTAGTCTGACTGACACTATCGTGGTATTTAATTGCAGCTTAAAAAAAATTCAGAATAGATTATTATAGTGTGAAGTTGGTGACTTGGTTATTAATCCAATAAACTACAGGAAATTGAACGCACTTATCATCGATGCTAGAGCTATCGCTGAGGCCTAATAAATTACCACGTGTGGAAATTAACAAAATTTGCTTAGAAATTCAATTAACATTTTTAATTCCAGATGAAAATGCACGAAAAATTCCCAGGAGGTATATTTTGATTATATGAAGTAGTTGAAAAAGAATTATTTAATGTTTCTTGATATTTTGTTACAGATTTTACGAAGTTAGACAGAAGCTCACTGAAACATGTCTTCACTCGGTGAGAATAGGAAAGAGTTATAGAACTTCCTATAGTGAATTATATGAAAAATGTTACATATTATTCTCTAAACCAGTGTTTCTCAACCTTTTAGTATTCACGGCCCAATTTTCAATCATAATTTTCATCGCTCCCCCCTCCCCACCGCATACAATAAAATATATACAATAATAATGTATTTTGAGTATTTTGGCGCTAAACCTACACTACAACCTTAATTTTAAACTTTACAAATTACCAAGAATACCGAAATTTATTGACATTTTGCAACACTGATCCTCAGCATTGAAAAAACAAGAATCCTATGCTTTTTTATTGCCCTTGCGTCCCGCCATGTCGGGCATTCTCTCGGTTTCGCGAGAAGTTTTGATTTGTCTGGAATTTGTCTGGTCAGCAAAAAATTAAGCTAGAAGCGTGCGAAGATGTGAACAAATATTTTCTCATAGGGAAAAGGAGAAAGTTCTATGACGCCAATTTCAATTCCAGACAATCTCATTCGAGTCGATCATTCTATCGCTATTGAATATATTCTGAATGTGTATATTATATATATTTTCATGTAATTGCAATTCACCGTATTAAATATTCACGGGAGCAGACTTATGCAGAATCATGGATAAATTTTTAAGTGGGCGTTATCAAGCATTAGACGATAGACAAGCATCATCAAGTACACAGATGAGCGTGGTTCCGAAAATAAAATCAAGAAAATATTCTCAAGAATACTTAAATTTTGGGTTCACTAGTACTGAAGTAAATGAAGAAGAAAGGCCCCTGTGTATCATTTGCTCAAAAATGTTGGCGGCAGACAGCATGAAACCTAATAAACTTAAGCGACATTTGGAAACGCTTCATAGTGAGTACGTAAACAATCCCAGAGAATTCTTCCAATTAAAATCATATGAAAAGCAAAAATCATTGTTTAAAAAAACTTTGTCTGTGAATGAAAAAGCTTTAATTGCCTCTTACAAAGTTTCATATAAAATAGCCAGATGTAAAACGCCTCACACCATTGGTGAAGAGCTTATTTTGCCAGCCGTGATTGATATTGTAGAAATTATGTTTGGAGATAATTTTGCAAAACAAATGCAGTCTATATCTCTTTCAAATGATACTGTTGCCCGTCGAATTGCTGATATAGCTGAAGATGTAGAGTGTCAGCTTTTGTCGAAGTTGAGTTACAAATTGTTTTCAATACAACTCGATGAGGCAACAGATAGTAATAAAGATGCTCATTTCATTGCCTATGTTAGATTTTGTGATGATTTGTCAGTTGTAGAAGAATTACTTTTCTGCAAACCAATAGAACTCAAAGCAACAGCACTCGCTTTATTTGCTATCTTAAATGATTTTATGAACGAGGCAAACATAGAATGGAAAAATTGCGTCGGAATATGCACGGATGGTGCTCGTTCTATGTCAGGAAGATTCCAAAGTATTCAAGCACTTGTGAAACAAAAATCACCACAGTGTGTCTGGACACAATGCATGATCCACAGAGAAACTTTGGCTTCCAAAGAAATGAGTCCTGGTTAGAATATTGTGTTAACTACGATTGTAACCGTAGTAAATTATATAAAAATGAGACCCCTGAAATCAAGAATCTTTTCCGCACTTTGTAAAGACATGGGTGCAGTACATTCAGTGTTACTATTTTATTGCGAGGCAAGATGGTTATCACGAGGGAAATTTTTGCAATGTCTTTATGAATTAAGAGAAGAAATCGCCGTTTTCCTAGAAGAGGAAAACAGACCGGAAGCTGAGAATTTTCGCGATAGTTTATTTGTGTTGAAATTGAGCTACATGGTCGACATATTTGAGAAATTAAATAACTTGAATCTTCAACTGCAAGGAGCAAATACACATATATTGGATACGAGTGATAAAGTTAATGCTTTTTGTAGGAAATTAAAATTGTGGAGCAGAAATTTAAAGCAAGAAAACTTAACAATGTTTACAAATTTGAATGATTGTATTTAAACTTACAAGGCTGAAGAACAACATGTAAAAGTCGTTTTTGTAACCATTGAAAATCATTTAGCAATGCTAGCAAAGAATTTTAAAAAGTACTTTCTTGCTGACGACAAACTGATATCAAGTTACAATTGGGTGAGGGATCCATTTCAAAATTTTCCCGAAAGACTCTCAATCGAAGAGGAAGAAACCTTCATAGACTTCACGGCAAGTGGTGAAACCAAAAGACAATTTAGTAATAAATCACTCTTTGAATTTTGGGCAGGAGTGGATGATGAGATTTCTGCACTAAAAACAAGGACATTTCGCATTCTACTACCATTTTCAACATCTTACCTTTGTGAAACTGGATTTTCTGCGGTGGCTTCTTTGAAGACAAAATATAGATCTCAGCTAAATATAGAAAAAGAACTGAGAGTGTCTATTTCTAATATTAAACCCTCCTTCGAAAAACTTTGCTCTGAAAGCAGGCATTGAAAGGAAGTCACAAATAATTATTAAATTTGTTTTTAATTTAGTAAGTTGTTTTAATTTAATAAGTTAATTATTAAATATGTCGAAATGTATTTTGTTTTGTATGTGTGAGTGTGTTTTTTCCTTTCAGTCACTCAATCAATTTTTTAAATAACATTTTCTCTTGGATATGCTCGCGCCCCCCCATTAGTGTGCTCGCGCCCTCCTAGGGGGGCGCGCCCCACAGGTTGAGAATCACTGCTCTAAACTATTGTGATCTTCCTCCAGCTTGTAGGCATGTAGAGGTGTTGGAGGGGAGTTATTTCATTCAGATATTTCACTCAAATACTGGTCATCACTCATTCACTCAATGATGCAAAATCAATTATTTTTTTTGTAGAAAGTTGTCATTTATCTTCCAACTGTCGATTTATTGTTAATTTTGAAGTAAAATCATCAGTCAATCATTAACTTAATTACTGTGAACACCTATCTATTTCATGGTGCCGAAAGCAGTAACGATACCTGATGTAATGATACGATATATTTCTGGAAGACAATTTTTAATTTAGGTTTATTTATATTCCAACTGTCAGTTAATTGTTAGTTTTGAATTAAAATCATCAGTCATTTTTTCCAGCAGTTCAATCATTAACTTAGGTATTATGAACAACAATCTATTTCATGGTGCCTAAAGGAACAATGACCTCTGATATAATGATACGATTTACTTCGGCCATTTGGTTTGAGATATTATTTTTATGTTTGTAACTGAGTTATTAAAATATAAATCATTGAGGTCCTTTTACACTTCCCTAATTCAAGATTTATAACATTTAGCAATTGTGAAATCATGATTCCATTTTACAAATGACATTTTATAACTTAAGATAAATATAAAAATTTACAGTATTGTGGAATACTGCTTCTTTATCATGAAATTTAAGAATAATAAATGAATTAGCTAGCAAGTATTTTAAGAAAAATGCATCATTAATTACTAAATCAATTATATAAAATATTTTATTTATTTTTTCTTTATTTACATTCCACCAAACTCAGTAAATTTTTTCTGAAAATTTATGTGCTCCTAGCTTGGAATTAGAAATTTCGTTTCAAAATATAATATGAAAATTGATATTTTTGAAATGCATTAACTTAATACCTAACTAGTATTTGTGGTATTTTTTTGTTTCAATGAATTTTCTGTGATTTTTTTTGTTGATATAAAATGTCTGGCGTTTAGAAAACGTCTACAGTACTCAAGCATTTTAAGCATTTTATTTTAGAACATTTATGAACTTAACAAATAACAATTACAAGACAATATCATAAGAATAATTTAGTTATGATTTATTTTTTAAAATTTTGGAATACAATATAACCATAGACAACACATAATGTTAATTTTTTATTTTTATTAGCAAATGTTAATTTAATTAGTTCAAGTGAATTTTTTAAATTTTTCTTAAGTTACGAAAAGTAATATAAAAGTACAAATAACAAAGATTTTGTTCGTATATTTGACACAATGTGTCATTGTTTTTTTATGACTTTGAAACATGTTCGATTTAAGGAAGAGTTTACTAAGAAAATAAATAAAATTAAATTTATATTATCCGTTTTCGCAGTTAATGTTTCGTTCGAAGGCTAAACCATCTTCTCTTTGGCTTCTTCGTTACTTTTTTGAAGAGATCTTCCGTCGGTATTGTTGGTAACGTTAGACTTTGGTGTTTAGATAGCTAAATGTATAGAGAAAATATGTGTTAGTAATTGTTAAATCATATTTATTTTTAACAAATATTTTTAAAACTTGAAATAAAATAAAATCCTTCTACTTTTTGTAATTAAATACACTTTTAAGCAAAAATATATATGTTAACGATTGTACCTAATTTTATTAATTATAAGTATACTATATGTAAAAAAATAAATATCATTTATTTTCGTGACAAAAATTTTGTACTTGTAGAATTTTAATAATGATTAATTTTTATAAACTAAGCTATGCACAACAAAAGAAAATATTTATATTACCATATCATGACTAGATGGATCTGCTGAAGTTGTGCCTAAAAGTAGATATAGATATAATTAATTTGCTTCAATAACTATAAAATTTAAAATGTTACTTTTTGTAACAATCAGATCACATAAGCAAAAATAAAGAGTATTCGAAGACAAATTATAACACCTTATAAATATTTACATCTTTTGAATCTTTTGATAAGTACTAAAAGTACATTTTTCTCTAACGTTCAAAATAATATATATAAATATATTCTCCCTTTCATGTTCTGATTACTAGAATTCAGAATGTTGTATTCATTTGGTACCAAAAAAAAAATGTAAACTAGAATTATTCTATATTCTGGATAACTTAAATATTATAATCAGTTGCAGATTACTTGTATCTGATATATCAGAAAATAGTATCTACTATCGATCACTACTTGTTAAATAGCAACAGGCTAGGATAGTTTGTCTTTTAACTGTCATTTTTGCACATGAGGACTGATTAGACCGTAAGCTGTGATAGAGAACTTTTTAACATATGATCAAAAGGCATAATCTTAGATAGTTACGATTATCTTTTTTCAATACTTGCATGTAAATGAATTTCTTAAACATTTGTACAAACGTGAAACAAACAATTGATATTTTTCTGAAAATAATTACTAGAACTATTTTACAAGCCAGTTAACTATTAGTATTTTTCAAAGTTCATAAAAAATTGAAAACCAGTAAAACTTTAGTTGTTTCAGATATATAATAGATTATTTAAAAACAATTGAGGTACAGTTTATTTTAAATATATACAGTGAAACCTCGTTACAACAATATTTTAGGGACCAAATAAAATATATTGTTGTAGAGAGGCATATTGTTATATCGAGGGCCCACATATTTTGAGCATTTAATAAGAGTTTTTTTTATTATTATTAGTTTAAGGTGCATAACATACTACTTTTAAGTCTATATTTAGAAGAAATTAATTAGTAAAATAATAATAATAGTGGTTTAAATACTAAAAAAAT